>JAAXCT010001519.1:0-161274 GCA_012490785.1 Eragrostis nindensis | reverse complement strand
CCCTCTCCGTCTTTCCATTAATTCCTCTATCTCTCCTCTTAAATTTGCGTCATCGAAGTAAGCCCCGAGAAGGGCGATGACAGTGCGCATGGCGAGCAAGGTTGCTACGTGCAGGGTGACGGCGTTGCAGAGAGCAGGCACACAGGGCGATGCGGCATACATGGCTGCTCTGACGACATGGGGCCCCCAACGGAGATCAAGGATCTGTCAGGGACAGGGACATTTGGTGCTGGGGCAGGTTAATTTAGGATTTCAGGCCTCGAGGTTGGCCGTTGGGGACGAAGTTCGTTCCCCTATCCACGCCCCGCCCCAAAAGACATTAAGGTAGTGATCTAAATAACCAATGCCTCTCTAAATAAAATTGGCAAAAGGAGTGAGAAGGCATAAATAATTCGTGGATCGAGAATACACTATTTCTTTTGTTCTACTTCATTAAATTCCCCGGCACTTACTCTATATACTGTCTGCAGCCTGCAGCCCACACCATTCCTCTTCTTCCTGTCCAGTTTGATCCATATATCTAGATCAAAGAGCCATACATACAATTTGCAAAAAAAAAAAAAAAAAAAAAGAGAGCCATGCATACATCAAAGGGTGCACAGCCAGAGCGATGGATGCACACGTTGGGTGTGAAGTCAGCTCCCGTTTGATCCATATATATCTAGATCAAAGAGCCATACATACAATTTGCAAAAAAAAAAAAAAAAAAAAAAGCCATGCATACATCAAGGGTGCGCAGCCAGAGCGATCGATGCGCACGTTGGGTGTGAAGTCAGCTCCCGTTTCCTTTTTCAAACCTGTATGTTATTAACATACGCATTTTAGCTTCAAATTAAACTTGTATGTCAATTAACAAAATAAAAAGACAAAATTTGATAGGGGTTTAATGCACTGACTTGAATTCTGTTCAAGGGAAAATATCTAGCCACGATTTTGCTTAGTGGATAAAACAGACAAAATGAATTGTTCCGAAACTAAATAGAGTTTTTCCTATATATGTGTGTATGAATTAACAACATAAGTGATTTGTATATCCACACTATGTTACGGGTTAACAACATGCGCGCGTGCACACGCACCTACACACAGATTGTGCGGTCAGTTCGCGTGTTGCTCTACCATGGATTTCTCTCTCTCTCTCTCTCTCTCTCTCTCTCTCTCTCACACACACAAACACACACACACACCTCTACTCTTCTAATAGTTTGAGGAGGGAAGGATAACGAGCTTTGGATGAAGAGAAAAATTTACATCTTTACCTACGGGTTTGTTGCAAACTGATAATTTTATATATAAACACATGCACGATTCAAACAAGGCCAGCTTATGTTTTCATGTGAATATGATGTGCAAAAAGCAGAAACTTTAAAATATTGAGCTTTGCTTGTTCTCAGTTTCTTAGAAAAAGGAATATGCATTAATATTCTAACCTCTGTATCGATTGATACATATAGCTTGTTCTCAGTAGCATGAGATTTTGTTCCGGTCACATTTCGGAACAAACAAAAGCCACGCGTGGAATATTACTTCAGTTAAGCTGGAACATTGTTTAACTGTAGCTGAAACACTTAGTTCTTAGGTGACTAGAAGCTTACATATTTACTAATCATATTCTATGGAACAGATTTAAATGTAAGGGGTGGAACAATTTCATACCGAAGCTGGAATATTCGTGTTACTTCTATGAAGAGGATAAGGTTAAAACAAAACTAGAGAACTTCACGGTTGGATCTACATCCAATGGTCCGAAAAGTGAACGGGAGATTGACGAAATCTCAATTACCTGAGAAGGAGACACCTTCTAAAATATTTTACTTCTTGTTGGTTTTTTTTTTTTTTTTTGAGGAACTTCTTGTTGGTGGAATGCAGCACAACCCAACTCTTACCCTCAGCCGGCCCATATACATGAACTTAACGAGGTCAAATCATGGTTTCAAATAAATATGATGCAGAGAAATTAGAAACCTTTAAATAGTTCCTCTTTTATTGATACTAACTAGTATAGCCCAAACTCAACCCAGCAAGCCCACGTACACTATACTCCTGAGTTTTTTTTTTTAAAATACCATGGAAATTTTGCCTGCTTTGATTGAAAGGGGACTTTGATTGATACCCATTTTTACAGTTCTGAGAAGTGAGAACAGAGAGAAAGCAACAGACAGCGTCCTCAACAGGCTATGCTAGAAAACTTTGAAGTTCAACTGCTTGGTCTTCCTGTACGTTCCCCTCGATCGTTCACTTCTTCATTCCTGGTTTGCAAACTCACTTTTCTGTATAATGGAACACATGAACAACTCATACGAGGGCATCATGCGGTTCATGTGAATGCCACGTATAGAAATTAGAGAATTTAGATAAGTACAATAGGTATTGGTGGCTAGAATAATTTGAGCCTGCAGTGACGCAAGGCTTTTTATAGTAGTGGCGGACACTTAAATTTCCATCACTACAGGCTCGACAACACATTAGTAGTGGCGGACATGCTGATGTCATCAGGAATGTCCCATAATAGTGGCGGGCATGCTGATGTCATATGCGTTCGTCACTGGTAATTTGAATTTTAGTGGCGAACGTGGCTGATGTCAGATGAGACTCTCGTCACCTAAATCGCGTCCAACGAAACAATAAAAAAATCCAACGCCCACCGTCCTCACCCCACGAACCTTATCCTCATCCTGGCCAAGTCCAAGTCTTCGCTCTCCTGCCGCCTCCTCTCTCTCTCTCTTTCGTCAATCTCTCTGGCTCTCTCGCCTCCTCCGCCTGCGTCTCTCTTCAATCCTCGCGGCCGAGGCGACGGCGACGGAGAAGGACGTGGCGACGGCAACGGAGAAGGACGCCAGCGAGCTCCGCAGTCACAGGTCCGGCCTACCTTTCCTTAGTCGGCGTGTCTCTCTCCCTTCCTCCTCCCTTCCCTCACTCGTTTCTCTCTCTACTTCGCAGATCCGGTGTGGTGGCGGCGTGGTGGTGAGGCCCCGCGGCAGATCCGGCCGGACAGCGACGGCACGTTGCCTGGCGGCGGCATGGCAACGACGGCAACCAGCCCCGGTCCCGTGACGGCAGCTAGGGTTCCGGGTCAGTCCTCCCTCCCTCGCGCGAGCCTGTCTCTATCCTCCCTTCCCGCACTCATCTCTCTCTTCGCAGATCTGGCACGGTCCCGCGACGGCGGCTAGGGTTTCGGGGCGAGCTCCTCCACGGCGGTGTGGCGCGGCACGGCGGCGACGACAACGACGCGATGGGCGACAATGACAACGACGCGACGGGCGACGACGGCGCGGCACGAAGGCCACTCCCATCCATCACTGGTGGCCGGAGCTGGCGTGGGGCGACGACGGCGGGTGGCCGGAGCTGGCATGGGGCGACGACGGCAGGTGGCCGGAGCTGGCGGCATCGGCAGGGGGCGTGCGGGCAGCGGGCCCAGGCCCCGGCCCCACTCTTTTTTTAATTCTTTATTTCCTTTCCGCTGGCGGGCGGAAGCGTCCGCCACCGGTGTTTTGAGCTTCCAGTGGCGGAGCCGGAGTGGCGGACGGTTTGTCCGCTACTGTTGGCTCTTTTTGCCCACCACTGAAGGACTCTATTGTATCAGTGTTTGTATTCATTGTTCAGGGTTGTTATTTGTCTGAGGAATTTCACTACCGCGTGTGCGCATCCAGGTACATGTGATTCTATATTGTAAAATAGCCTCACGCGAGGCGGCGGCTACAGCGACCCAGACAGAGAAGATTGGCCGGCCCCCTCATCTCCGGCGGCATCGCCGTCGGTGGAGGAGGGAGGCTCGGCATCCGGTGTTCGCCTTGTTCGTCCCTAAGTTTAGGTCTTCTCGTGGTAGTCGCTCCATGCGGCGGCTACCTCGGTTGTTAGGGTTAGGTTTCCTCCAGTGATCTGATTGGCGAAAGGGGTAGCGGCGGTGCGACGTTGCCAAGTTCGTCTACATGGAGAAATGGAGGAAAAGGTGTCTCAGCGGTGGTGATGAGTCAAAGGCGTCATCATCGATGGAGAATGAGGTACTCCGGCCCTTCCTTTGTCTTGTCGTGGTTCTTCGTAGCCATGGCTGTGGGCTAGTGAGATCTTTGTTTCCGGTGACATCCTTCTGGATGTTGGTCGGATTTGTGTTTTCCCATGACGAATCTGATGAAGGAGGCGACGATGAGCTCGGTGACGAGTTCCATGGCGGCAAGTTCATTGTATTTGCGTGTGGAAGATTAGTCTACCCTTCTTTTGCGAAAGGGTTGGGTTTCAGTTTTCCTCTGTCGGAGATGAAGATGATGATGGTGGATGGTGAGATGGCCGTATTCGTTCAGATCGGAGTTTTCGTCCGTGGCATATCCGTCTGGGATGGCGATCCTAGATGGTGGAATTAATGGCTTTTTCAAGGTTTCTTGTCTCCCACCAATGGAGTTGGCGTTGTTTCGGTAGCTTATGTAATCAGAGGATGTAATGTGCTTTAATATAAATGAAATTCCCTTTTCGCAAAAAAAAATTAATTTGCAAAGTTTTATTTTTTATGTTATATCTAATCCGCGCACTCCTGCAAAACGAATTTTTTTTCCTCTATATGAGAATATAAAGATATATTAATTAGGAGCCTCGTCTTCGTCAGCGCCCAAGTCCAGTATTTATCATGACAACATTCATGCCTGGATATCGCCATCGATATACAGGGGACTGAACAATGGTGGGATATAGGTGTAGGCTGTAGCATCGCATGTACCATCTGGACAAATGATCGTATGGAGAGCAATTAATTGAGATTGTGATGTTTTGACAATTGTGATGCAGCGGTCTTAATTTGCCTGGCAAAGTCTCAACTCGATCCATTTCACACTGGATCTACTTATATGTGGTCTATTCCTGTATATACTGCCAGAAGAAAAGGCACACATTCATGACATGCTTAAAAGGGAAAAGGTCCAGGGCAAACCTTTTCCTTCTCCTTTGTTTGACGTCATCTGAAATAACAGGTTACACAGTTGTAAATATCTGTGCAACAAACATTTTATGTGACTTATTATTAAACGGAGAAGAGTAAAAGTCGTTCCTAGGTGAAATACCCCCTTTGCTCCTACTGTTTATTTGTTTTCAATATTTGACACTTTTGATTAAACACACATACCAAAATAGTTTAAGCTTTGAGACGTAAAATAACTGAAATGCCCATAAATAGATAAAATTTCAAAACTTATTTTGCATTGAAAGAATGAGATATTTCAAATGGGCTAAGTTGCAGACTAATTCTTGCGAAAACGTGAAGTATCAAGTATTTGAAAACCAACTTTTTCCATTTTCTAAAAAAAAAGTATTTGAAAACCAACCGAGTGGTCAAAATGATACTATATAATAAAAAAAGCAGAAATTTGGTCTACAAACCTTGAACATTTTTGTGAAAAAATGAAATTTCTGACATAGTGGATATTTTTTACTAAAATATAATTGTCCCCATCCGGAAAATCATGTTAATTAACCGAGAAATTGTTACTTGCTTCATTAAGAATTAATATAACCATTTGAAGTGCGAACACATCTCTCTAGCTCTAACAAATACTCAATTAGGTTTTGGACATCTCTGCTGCTTTCTGTTTGCCGGTCAATTAATCATCATACATACTAGTACTACTGCAAGTTGGAACAGCAAGACCCCAGCTGAACTCATTCTTCGTTTTCGAGTAAGCATGCATTTGTATCTCGCCGTAGCCATCAAAATGTGCAAAAGTTCACAAAAAAGAAAATATACATAGGAGCACTGTTGGTTCCTACGCCTGCGGCTGTGGGTGTGTAACCTTTTGGCAGAAGTGTGGAGCCGTGGAGGGAGCGACTGCCACGATATCACGGAAAGTAGAGAGAGAGAGAGAGTGAGAGAGAGAGATTGGGGATGGGCAGCATGGGCATGGTCCATCTGGGTGGGTCATCAGGTCAAGGATGGCATCCATCTGTTTGGTTGCTTCTATATTACTCAGCACATGCGCTGATACGCATCTGATTTCTCATCTGCATTCTAACGGCCGGTTTCTCACCAGTCCCCGTTCGATTCACAATGCCACATGTTGTTTCGAACAAGACTACTGTATGAAACTTTTTAATAATATAGAATAAATAGTTACTCTCTAGTATACAGAGATATTATACTTTTATTACAAGTCTCCATACATGACACAAGACAGAGTAGTAGTCCAGGAACACAGTCGCCCCTTTTAGTTACTCCTTGCACGCATATAAGTGCCTACTGCTCTACTCGGTGTTAGAGGGGCTGTTCGTTTCCTGGGCTAAATTTTAGCCCATGTCACATCAAAGAGAATCTTACTATTTAGAAGTATTAAATAAAGTCTAATTACAAAACCGTGAAATACTCTGATCCCATGATCAGAACCGACCCGCCGGATTATATTGTTTATCTAAGGGCTATTATATATACAAATAAAATGCAGGTTTTTATAATAGTATTTATACATGACGAACAAAATATGTATATTCACGCAGTACTCTGAAATACTTCTCTGACATACAGTATCAATACTGATGCATACATCTTATGGTACAAAACTGCTTGTCTAGAGGACAACGAAACTTGCCATCTAGTGTTCGATGGGCGTACGAGATACTAGCAAATCCGATGTCCAATAATAAATGCATAATTTCTGTGTCACAGATGATGTTAGTGCCAACCACTTTCCACACATACTTTCACTATATATCTTTGAACGTTGATTTTAACAAACAAATTAATTAAGATGCAAATGCTCAAGTATATACGACTTACATTTGACATTCTTAAATAGTACTCTCTCCAGTATCAAAATAGTTGCCGTTTTGGACATTAACACGGTCTCCAAAACACAACTTTAACTAATATTTTTTCCTAAAAAATATTTATAAAATATAGTTTAAGTGTACCTTTAAATCCTATTTCAATATGAATCTACTCATATCATTTTCACATATAAACTTAATACATTAGAAAATATTTATAGTCAAAGTTTAAAAAGTTTGATTTAGGACAATATCAAAACGATCTTAAAACTGGAGGGAGTACCTTTCACAGTAGAGTAGCATCACTGTCTCATTTACTTAACTAGATACTCCCTCCGTTTCGTTTTAGGTGTCATTCTAGCCTCCGGTACGGGAATTAAGGAGGGATGAAAAAGTAGAGAGCGCGCTGAAAACGATGAGCAGTGAAGGAGGAGAGAGATAGAGAGAAAACTGTATTGGGAAGCGAGAATGACATTTATATTTTGGAAAAACTAGATATTGCTAGAATGACACTTATTTTGAAACGGAGCTAGTATTATTTATGTTTGCACTCAAAGTTTAAACAATAAAACTACTTCCACTAGGTGTACTGTGTAGTATCTAGCTAAGGGATAATGTAGTAGTAGATGATAATTGAAATAATAGAACCCCTATTTGTTCGTTATCACAGCATATATATTAAGTTTCATGCTGAAGGTGAGTAAAATACTTAGATGCTTTTTTTGTGTTTTATTTGTCTTTTAAAATCTTTATGTAAGTTGTTAGATCCGTACATGTGAAATTTTAATACGATTCTCTTTCATTGGGAAAAAAAGGTGTATGACTTTTCCAACATGGTTACGAGCATAGTAGTACGGTTTTATCATGCATATCCAGATATTAGAGCATGCAGTAGATAATCATGTTAATCTTATGCGCTAATTGTCTATAAATTGTGAGCCGTTCCGCCCCCCACACTCTAGCCGTCTAGCGTACGTAGTTGCATTCTCTGGAATACTCTCTCTCTCTCCACACACACGCACAGCCCAAAAATGGTTGATTAGGATTTTTCATAAATATAAATAATTAATATATACTTCCTCCTCCGTCCGCAATAATGTGATTGATGCAGGGAGGGTGCGATCAAGTGTTCTTGTTGACCGAAACATATCTTTGGCACGCTAGCACATGGCCCTCTCTTGTCCTTACATGCGTGATTCTCCTTGGCCCCCCTCGCTAGCCACTGCTCCCCGAATTCCGAAAGCTACCATGTCAGGAGGAACAGTGTAGCTATACTCCTACTGCTCGTACTACTATCGTTCTTTGTTTTCCTATAGCTTTAACTTTTCTAGATAGTAGATACTCCATCAACAAAGGAAAAGTGCAAAGATATCAAATTCTTTGTTCAAACTTGTTGGTATCAATTATTTTTGTTCAAACAACAGTTTGAAATGGATGAGAAATCCGAAGCCTAATTCAACCTGTAATGTGACTTTATTTTATACTCCCTTAGATATTCATGGCTTTCCACTGCCACCTACTACTTTATATATTGATTGCTCACAGATTAAGTTAGCGTACTATACCATTCATCCGCACCTTTGATTTGCTCATGTTTAAAATACTTATCTTTTGCATCGGAAAGAGTAGTTTTAATATGCATGAATATTAAAACTTGCACTACTAAAATATGTCGATATAATACATATTGGTCGGCGTGGTGAAAACTGGAGGCACATGACATGATCATTCGGCATTATTAGTTGACGTTCACGCCATGCTAGAGTACGTGATATTGCCTTGTCTGGATGCGCTCAGGCAATTGCAGGGTGCAAAAGACGTGTCGATTATAACACCCTTCAGCAAATTATTTAATAATTACGATATAACTTCCGCACATGCAAACCCATCCAGGTGCGTTTGATAATATGATCGGCCATTTGCACATGCGTTGTTTGATCGGATCATCGAACAGCATGCGTTTCTAATTCCATGTTACGGATGGGCACATTAGAACATCTCCAGCAATAGTGAATTGGCCTAGTGGTTAAGGCATCTTAGTAACACCTCTCAGGTCCTGGGTTCGACTCCCCGTGGGAGCGAATTTTTAAGGATTTAACGGCATTTGTGTTTTCAGTGGTAGGCGACGCTCCCGTCGACAGCGAGGCGCCAGTGGTGACTTCGTATCTCTGAATTTGCCGGCTCAGTCTTCGAAGATGCTCATAGGGTCCTCCAGCAAAATCAACTCCAGCAAAATGAGAGCCCAAGTAGGGTCCTTGCTGGAGTTGATTTTTTGGCTCAAACTCCTAAATAATAGAGTAGGGGCCCAACTAGGGGCCTTGCTGGAGATGCTCTTATATTATCAATTCTACTCCCTCCGTCTCAGTTTACTTGGCATCCTAGCCTCATCCAGTTTTCCTAAAATAATTGTCGTTCTCACTTCCCGATGCACCTTTCTCTCTTCCCAATACACCTATATCTCTACCTCTCTCCTTCTCGTTTTCTGCGCACCTACCTTTACCGACTTTTCTTAATCTCCGTGCCAAGAGCTAAAACGACAATTATTTTGGAACGGAGGGAGTATATACGCAGCGGCGGAGGCAGAAAACGAGCTAAGGGAGTGCTAAGTCATCCCTTATGTTAGGATGGAACTCGTCAGTTGGCTTCCGAAGGTAGTGAAATAGCAATATGAAATTGGAAAGAAACTGAAACCATGGCGTCAACCGTTAGCTGCTGCTGACTCAGCAGTCTAGCTCTCACCACCTCACCCAGCTCGCTGGGGTGGGCCTGCGATGTGAGAGGAGGCGAAGTAGCGGTTGCGGCGATGACATTAGTTACGATTCGGCGATCGATGAAATGCAAACGAGAAAACAACGATCATGCACATAAATAGCGGCGTTGTTTCCTTCCTACCGTGTTTACTCGGCGACAATGCAGCTAATGGGCCGCTTTGTTGCATAGAGGAATGTTGGCAGGTAAAACCTGACCAAATTTCAATCGACTGATACGCCCTCCCCCAGCACGGGCTATAGCTCCGCCCTAATATATACATATCTTTATAAATGCAAACAGTTGTATTTTGCTCCATAACAAATATTACTAGGTGTTACTCCATCCCATAACATATGCAGTTTTTGACTTTCATACATCATGTTTGACCACTCGCAGAGCATGCAGGTCATGACGGTGGCGGACCTTGGCCCATTTTCCCTTGCCTCCAAGGATCTGCGCCACACACACACAAAAAAAAGACACACACTCCTATTTTCTCTGAATTGTAAAAAGGATACCTTTCATGTGTTCTAACCTTCATGGCTAAATGTAGGATAGGATATATTGCCTTAAATGTCAGTACCTAATCAACGTGTGAATCACCCAAAAAAATCATTCACATTTTGGACCCATTGGCATCCTAGCACATTTCCAACAAGACTCCATCAGTTCCGTACGCGGTCGACCGGCCGCCGTTGATTTGCTCATGCTGCTCCTTGTACATTTAGCCATGTGAATCCAACTGCGGGGTTGCCTGTATAATCATGCCCATTTCTAGAGGCGGCCCATGTAATATGCCGCCGTACAAAATCAAGATTTCTATCAGCGACAATCTGTGAGCAGCCTATGCAAATGTGAGATGGTATGTTTATCAGCTTCGCGTTGGCCTATATTACTCGCATGGCCGCCCTTCACGCTCCTCCGCTCCTCGCTTCTGGCTGCCCATTACAGTAGCTGCTGCCGCCCTGATGAAGATTTTGACAATATTTCATACGCACTATGGCAATATTCTAACGAGCTTAAATCATGTAAGCTATGTACCATAAGTGTTTTTTTCCTTCAGGTGCTGTTTGGATTCCTGGAAATGATCAGGATGGGGATTGGGATTGGGAAATGAGATGGGAAATCTATACCCTTCATTTCTTCATCATATCACATCTCAACCCTTCATTACCTCAAAGACCATTTCCCAATCCCTGTCCCACTCCTCATTTCCCATTTGCCAAACACCACCTCAAAGAATGTAAGCATTTGTAGCCCAAGCGGGACTGCAGCCCATTTACTTCTGACTCGGCCCACACAAACGACACAGACTGCCACACCAAACCCTATCCTCTCTGGCTCGTGCTCCCCTCCCCATCCGCATCATGCTTCCCTAACCCCGCCGCCATTGCGACTCCTCACTGAGAGCCGCCACCACGACTATCACCACCATTCGTCACCGCATCCTTTCGCTGCCACATTTCCCACCGCCAAGGTCCAGCCTCCCCCAACCTCCCTTAGCTTGTGCGCCGCCACCGCAAGGCCACCCCGCGCGTGAGAAGTTGTAACCATGCCGCTGCGTGAGACCATGGTGAGTTTTGACAATGAACACCTCTCGTCATCTCCAAGATTCATGTCCCGCAAGAACGGCGAGTAGGCAGCCGGGGATGCGGTGTGGTGGAGTCCATTGACGGCTCATTAGGTGGAAGACTCAGCTTGCTTCAGCAATAGTACAGGGATTGTCGTGCCTGATCTGAAATTTGGCATAATTTGATTTGAATTCAGATCACAGAGGAACTAAGGATGGTGAATTTTTATGTCTGGCAGCAAGGATAGGTCAGAGTAAGAGGACATGGCGCCCTACTTTCTTCCATCCTATGCAGTTATTAAAGATATAGTGGTCTTTTTCTTTCATCTTAGCTTTGCATTGGAATTCCATCAGTAACTTACATTTTGGGACGGAACAGAGTATACAATATATGTATATTTTAGTGCTCTTGAAGAGGCTCTACACGCTACTACATATTTTCATGCGCTCCCGCCTCAAATAATCAATCTGATATGAGGTTATGGACAGATAGTTGTGTGGTGGTGCTTTTGCAGGTTTCAGCAGTGGCGTTTGCATCGATCGAATGCATGGTCAGGCACGATTGTATAATTCCATGGTCACCACAGCTCGCTCTCCATTCGATCCCTGTAACTGCAGGCTCGGCCGTGCGTCAGTGCAGTGATGCCTGCTCAGCCCATTTGTGGGCCTGTGACAATGGCGATGGTTTTGGTGCCATGCATATTCTCTCTCCAACACTCTGCTCAGGTGTCAGCTGCCCAACCGCTGGTACCAGCCCCATGCTCCCTGGTCTGCATGTGTGCTCCAAGCATTGGTATCATCCCATTCATTTTTCCCTTTTCTTACTTTCATGTCGTTCTAATGGCGTGTTTTGTACTCATGTTTCTATCGTACGCTAATGTCCTTTAGGAATCATATTTGATCATTGCATTTAACAAATTATTAAGGGCCTTTTCGTTTTCCCATTAGTAACTCTTAGGCCACTAACATTGTATTGTGTTTTTGGGTCAAGCCAAATGCAGTCCAATGATGGCCATGCATGGAATGAATTATATTAGGACCGCCGTGAATCAATTTTCTGTTTTTAAATGGGTTTATTTGGGCCGGAAGGTTTGTGCATCATAAGTGATCATTATAAAACATTTATGACGTGTTTGGTTGCTATAGCTTGGACGCGTAAGTGTCAGGGATTGTTTATAGCTTAACATGCTCTTAACTGTCATATGGTGGTGGTTGTGAACAACTTTTGGGATCATCTTCATTTCTACCCTTACTTAAAATATATGTATCTTTAAATGTACGAATAGAGTTTGGAATGCATCTAAAACGACGGAGTAAATTTGAACCTCACATGGCTCCTCAACCATCATAAGTGGATGCTGAGAAAATAATGTCAATAGAAATTGTATTTATTTCTCAAGGCAAACACGATCAATATATATATGATGGACCTGGAAAACACATATAATAGCACATAAAAAGAGAATGATGCAATAACTAATTTAATTATATGCATGGAATGAAAAGTAGTACAACTTAAATATTTTAATTTGACGGCAAGGATTGTGTGCCAAAGCATTTGGACATGTTTGGTTTGTTACCATTGTTTAGCATATCTCATGACAAGCTTTTCCTAATAAGGTTTTGTTCAATAGATCTGGTGAATAATGTGCTTCCCACACATTAGGCAACGAAGGTGGTCTCAAAAGTTGTGGTGTGCATAACTGTGGCAACAAACCAAGTAACTGTACAAAAGTCGTGGCAAGCTGAGGTAACGAAAGAAACATGCCTTGTGTTCTGATATGTCTTAATAGTGCAACCCAACTTAGCTTGGCTGCTAATTGGGGAACGCGAGACAAGCAAGGTGGTTTGTGTTACTGGCTACGCTATACATATTGGGCAGTGTTATTTCTCTCGTGTTGAATATGCGGTGTATTTCCAAGCTCGAGAGAGTTATTTTTTCTTTGTAAAGCTATGCAGGCTTAGAGCAAGACCAACCTACCAAACCTGAGCTAGAGGTTCGTTATCCAGCTTGCTGCGACATGGTGATTGAGGTAATGGTTAACATCACTTTACCTTTTCTTTTTCTTTTTTTTAGAAATGTGCATCTTCGTTTTCCATATAATTTTTTGACTTTGTAATGCCCATGTTTTAAACTGACATCAATCCTAAACCATCATAGCCTTGTGAGCATGAGAACCGAGCGGGAGCTTGGCTGGCCAGCTGCGCCCAGCGCGGCGCGCGCCCGCTCGGGTTCGATTCTTAGGAATTGCACCCGGGTGTCTCACCAGGCCGGGGATTTAGTCCCCGGGAGAAAAAAATCTCCTCGCTCCTCCGCACGCAAAGCTCAGGTTAAGCACTCGCGCCGATTCTCACTGGCCAGCTGAGTCCCTATGTACGTGTGCGGAGGGGGGTTCGAGGGTTTTCTCGATCTGTGTGAGAAGATCATTCTCCTTAGAAAATGCCCGGGGCCGTCATACCCGCCGCAGGTCGAGTTTTTTTTATAGCCTCGTGAGCATGATTAACAAATTAATCTATCTCCGTACTATATATACCCAGTCGCTCGTTCGATGGGCATGTTCCTTGCTAAAAATCTTCGATAGAGAGGGAGATACATATAACAGAAACAACCCGATTCATCAAATGACCTGATGCGTAGTTATGTTCGTGCAGATTTGAATTAATATACATACACTATATGCCGGGTAAACATAGAATATTTGGATACACGTAGCTATATATAAGGGCCTGCAGCATGGAACACCCGTATGTACCTACCAAATGCCCGTACATACGGTTACGGACGCGCTGAACGCAAACAATCCATGCGTGTGCGGGCATAATCCACGCTATGCGTCTCACCTTTGGTCGCTTGCCGTTTATTGTACATAGTACTAGTACGATGCAGTGCACGGATATTAATATAGATAGACTATGTGTGAAGTTTATATATATAGTCATGTCATCTAGTTTTTGTTTCTTTTCTTTTTTTGAAATATCCATGGCAGTTGTTCTGCCTTTTCATTGAAGGTCATGTCATATTGTAGTAGCTTGTTCGGTATATTAGCTTGAAGTCCCCTCTCGGCGTGAATTAAGTAATTAACAGATTTGTCATCTGCATATAAATATTCCTTTGTAGTTAATGCTCCTTTCATTTGTTATCATTTTAGGACAACTTTCATAGCTCAAAAAGTTAGCTAGGAATGTTGTCATTTTTGAAAATAGGATCCAGTAAGTTGTAGCTGCCGTAGCAGCCGCCATTTAAAATTGCTTAAGCTGAGGAATTCGCATGAGAAAATGTTGTTATAGGATTCGACCCATGGTTTTGTTCGAAGCTGACAGCATCCAGACGTACGTATATATATATATATATATATATAATTGTTGTTCTTATTTCCCTGTGGGGGAGAAAGCACATAAACGTTCATGGTTTTGTTCAACGCATGTAATAAGCACGTTCGTTTGCGCGCGTTGACGCCCGGCGCACGCCTTCCACCAACTATGTAGTAGTAGTACCAACTAAATTACCGCATGAAATCACAAAGATTTAGTGGGGGCAGAGTGGACATACTTTCTCGCCGGAGCTACCTACCATAAATTAACTCCATAATTAAGAAACGTTGGCCTTTCGTTCATATAATCATATTCTATGCACTCCTGCTTGGTTCTTTTTGCTCCATCTCTGCATCCAGTGTTGATTTAGCTGGCATTTTCTGCATGTTCTCCTGCTCACTAGTTTCCACGAGTACTAGTACTCTAGGAAAATCGAAGGGTGCCTATGAAACTGGACATGCGGTCTCCCAGGCTGTACGTACAATAGTGCTGCCCCCCAATCACATGCACCGGACCAAGAATATCCAACCAGGAAGCCACACAGAAACAAAAGGGAAGAAAGAGAAAAGAAAAAGGAAAAAGAAAGAAAGAGCACTCACATGCAAAGGGGGCGGGTAGAGAATCATGAGAGAGAAAGGGCTGCCGCTACCCGTTAGGCTCGCCGACAACACGGTACAGGGGCCCACAGCCGGTATGGCCCATGGCTCGTGTACCATCAACTCCGCAATAGAGAACCGAGTTTATCGTTACACGAACCCTGTGTAGGACGAAGCTTGCTTAATATATGCACAATTGGTACTTTATAACATAGAATTACATGAATTTTATACCTGCCAGCCATTTGACCAAGGGACAATCAATTTCTACTTAAGTAACAGCAGATTTACATGGTGCATGGTTACATCCCCCACATTTGTCATATGTAGCAATGAAGTAGTACATGCATGTCCATATGACGTATCAAATTAAATAAGGTAGGGTGAGAAAAATATATTGACATGTATATATATATATATATATATGCCAAATTGCCATGAAATCATGACATACTCCAGTCAGAAATTTCATCCATGTGTGCACCGTAGATCCACGAGTTAGAAATTTGATATTTCCCCGAGGGGCAGGGAGTAATCAATAAGAATGCTACATCATTGTAGTAAATATAGGTAAATATAAGAATTCCTATTACTCGTATTCTTAATTTGCTAATTGGAAAAGAAAAGTAAGCATAACTTTTTTTTTTAGGGAAAGCCATCTGGCAAACTTTATTGATTCAAAAAACACTTATATCGTTCGCTAAAACGGCTACAATAAAGCTGGGTGGATCATCAACCCAAGAACTAGACAAACGGAAATAAAAACTATTCTAGCAAGCGTAACTTATCCACCCAGGTGGGCAAAAAAATGGGGACCAAAAAAAAAGATTGGAAAAAAAAAAAAACCAGAATTTAGGTCTTCAATACTAGATCGAGTGACGGTTTGAGATACCCGATTACCCAAAATATTGCCCAGCTGCTGCCCATTACCGCAACTGAAGGCTCCAGCCTGCAAGAACCTCACATGTCACTGTAGGTCGCCCACCGTCCACCTCCACCAATCCCCAATTGACTCAACGCTTAAGTTTTGACTCACGCACCCTTGCTTGTGCCCTTCCAGTTCACCTGCCACTCTTGACTCCCAATCCCGATCACGAAAACCTAGCTGCCGTTAAGTGCCGTCCGCACCTCCATAGTCTTCAGCTACTGCAGGCGAACGTCGGTCTCCTGCTGTCGCGCTTGTGCCCCCACCGGACTCTGTTGCCTTGTGCCCTAAACTACCGTGGGTCGGTGTGTCTGCAAGACGATGCCGTACTCGCAATCTCAACTTTTAGGCCTTGCGTTCCGATTAAGCTTCACACGTAACGAGCGGTTTCAGATATATACATCTGTTGTGTAATCTTTGAACACACTTTATACTATATACAACACACATAACTGAGTAGTAATGTGTGGCCTGCACATATGTCAAACCGGGGAGTGATCTACCGTGTGCGTCTGCCATTAATCCTGCACTCCACCACCGCCTCCGGTCGCCGTCACATGAGGCCACCGGACCTGCCAACGGCGATCGCGCCACGTCACCCGCCATTGGCACTAAAAAAGCCCAATTGGCCGCTGTCCATCACGTCGCTGTCCAGCTTAGTAAATGGCGCGGTGGACCCTCCTCGCACGACACCAAGTGCAGCCAAAGCTCATTAAGTAGTGAATAAATATCAGCGAAAGCCATTAAGGTAGTAAAAAATTGGCAAAAGAAGCGGGAAGGCGTAAAAAATTTCGCGGCGAAGCCATCAAAAACTGCCTAAAATATTTTATTCCCGTCTGGAAACTGCTGTGCTGTACCCTTTAAATACGCTTTAATTTTTTACGGTCTCCTCCCCAAGACGACCCCAAAGCCCCTCGTTGTTTCTCTCCGACTCGTCATCGCCGAGATTCGCTTCCGCGACGCAGAGATGGCGGCCGCCTTCTCCATCAGGTCCGCGCGCGCGCGGCCGCCGCGTCGATTCGCTCGTGCTGCTCCGTGCGCGTTTTTCTGATCTGTCTTGGCTGTGTTCTGCAGGGCGTACGCGGAGAGCATGCGGGCTACGACGGCGGCGGACTTCGGCCCCTTCGCCTTCGCCGTCAGGGATCTGCCGCCGATGGAGGTCCGGCAGTTCCGGTGGTGGGAGGACGAGCTGGCCGCCACCAAAGCATCGAAGGAGGGGGACAAGGGGGCGGCGCCGGGGAGAGGGAGGGCGCCGAAGAAGCGGTCCATCTCGGACCTCTTCGCGGCGGCGCCCCCCGTCGACCCGTCCGGCTCCGGCGGCGCGGCGCGGGTGGGCGAGGACGAAGACGTGGTGCTGGGCGCCATCATGAAGCGTAGCAAGGAGCTGAGGCGGAGGCGGCGGGTGGAGGCTGTGGCTGCTGCGGCGGCACTGACGGCGACGGCGGAGGCGGAGACTTCTTCGGCAGCAGAAGCGCGTTTGAGGGAGGCGAATTCCGCCAGAGAGGTATGGTCCAGCCCAGCCCATCTCGACCCAGCCCACTCCTCCTTTCCTTGCTTGCTAGCATGATGCGCCTTCCAATGATTTTCTTCGATCTGCTGCTCCATATTGCCTGTGTCGATCTACTCCTATCTGCGCATCCTGCATCATTACCGAGGTGTGAATATATATGCATGATGCGCCTTGTTTCTCTCTGTTATTACGAGCTAGTATTGTTAGTGGTTGATTTGGTTGGTATTAGAGGATGAATGCTTTACTTTTGTTGCTTGATATGTTGACGCGTCGCAGGATATTTTATGTAAGCATTACATCGCTAGTTCCGGATCGGCTAATCGAAATCGTGCCCGTTGGCGTGTAGTTCATGCGTAGAGCGATTTATGAGCATGCATGTCTGCGAATGCAAGGTGATTTGCTGGTCAAAGCTGCCTGAGCCTCGTGCTTAGCGTTAAAAGCTGTTTGATCGATGATTGTGGGCTCTTTCCTGCTGACCATGATTACCTGTTGCAAAGCTCTCGTGACCGTTTCGTTCCTGAGCAGTGTTATTGCATGCTGAACTTGTCGGCTTTGATCCGTCGAAATGAGTATTCTCTGAAGTTTGGTACATTCATGATAAGGATCTGTGCAAGTTCAGATCAGACTTTGTTTATGCACGATTAAGCAAAGATTTGTCTGTGAGATATGACCGGCTAGCTAAACTGCGCGCATGCATATGCCTGTTCGCGACATGCATGTACAGACTAGCTACCTCTGGTACTATGGTACACCACCTTGCATATGGTGTGTCGTGTTGCCTTCCTCACACAACATGCACGGTAGCTTGCTCCGGCATGTGTGAGATGCTGTGACGTGCGTACTACTTGGTGTCCGGCTGGGACATTTCTGCTGGCGCTGGACCCATACGCACGGGGCTTTATCATAGGAAATGGACCTGGTGCAGGCATTTACTAGATCGAGATCTTCTGCATTATTATTCTGCTATTGGCAATACGGCACCTCATCATTGCATTGCTTGGGTGGTGTTTTCTTGTTTCTGGTCCAAGAATGATTATTTGTCTGCTACTAGTTTTTCATTTTAGAAAATGTTTGCTAGCTAGTGAATACGTACGTATATGCATGTATTTTACACACGTTGTTGGGAAACGTGTAGTGTTCATGGAGTGTCACGGATGACCGCATCGTTTAGTTGTTGATGAAGTTTCGGAATACACATGCTGCGCTGTCACTGTATGCTCGATATCTTGATCTACTGTTTTTTTGGGTACCCTTGTGGGTAAATTAGTGTACTGCACCTAAGCACTTAATTAGTTGACCTACCAGATACAATATGATGTAGGTTTCTTCCGAGCATGCACTAGTTTAATAGTATACGTCGCTAGCTGTAACGTTCTCACTTATTTGTCACGGTTTTCGTAGCCATAGGATACATACAATTGCTGATTTAAAATACGCTTGACAATATTAAGAACGGACTTGAACCATCATAAAATGTTTGTACAGAGTTGTAGAGCAATTAAGGGAAAGAAAAGAAAGAAATTAAGATAACAGGGAAAAAAGAAGGCGTGGAAAGTTCTTAAGTGTCTGTCATATATTACATTTATTTTGCAAGCTGGTGGGAGATAAATAAATGTTGAATTTCTTTGCATAAATGCATATAAGCACTTTCCTCGTTGAGTTTCTTTTAATAGATACTCGATTAGCTAATCCAATATTGCATGATTCTCTTCCCTTTTTCTGCTTCATTTGTGTGATATTTTGTAGCACTATAAGGGCCTATTTTTGTAAAGGGTGTTTTGGGTTCCAGATCCCGTAGTTTAGTAAACGAATCTGGAATTCCTTGAGTGCCCCCCTTTTCCACATAGGCCCTAAATGTGTGTGCGTATATATATATTTTAGGGGTTTATGTATCCATTTGTTCTTTCGTTTTGGTGATTATTCTACCCCATTAGCTGATTTATTTTGATTATGTTCAATGCTGCACCCTCAGTGGTGGGAAATGCAATTATCCTTGTAATTGGGATCAGTTTGCTTATGGGACTCTTTAGTATACTATGGCAGTCTATACACGTCCCTATTAAAGACATTATAATATAAATAATTTGTCCCAGAAAAATGATGCCAAATGTCTCTTCCAGATGTTCTATCGCCCTAGTTCTATAGTCATCCTCTCCAACAGGAGCATCCCTTATATAAACTTGGCATTAGAACTACCCGCCATCTTTTCTTTTTCAATGAAATGAAGGCGTTAAGGGCCAACTAGAAGAGTTGTACTAATTACTCAAGAGGTCACGAATCATGATGAAGATAACTGTGAAGATGGAGAAGTATGAAGTTGGAGTATTGCTGCACTAGTTTTGTTGCCACCACTTCCATCATCATCTCCATTGTCTAGGAAGAAGATCACCCTATCCATATACCCACTTGAAGTCATCCCATGCTTAATTTTGAGACAAAAAAAATCTTGAACATTTAAAAATTTTCAAACATGCATTGATTGAGAGTTCTAATAGTAAGCGTTAGACCCGTGTTAGACGTCCATCATATCTCCAATATCATTATGCATCAGCCATTGAACCGGAAATCAAGTAAAACTAGTACATCAATCTGTGTACCAGCAAGGGCTAACATTATTTCAGAGCGTATATAAATTAATATATGTTAGTAGAAAGTTGCATTAGCGCAGTGCTAAAGCTCCAAGGTGAGAAGCGGCCAACCCGAGCACGAGCCAGGGTTTCAGAAAAGAAAAAAATCCCCCTTGCAGGCATGGAAGAAGTGCTGTAATGCTTGCCATATACGTGATCAATCCATCCAGGCTGTAAAGATCTAATTGATGGCTAAATTTTAATCCCTTTTTGTGAGAATTTCTAGAATTTTTCTACAATTAACATGAAGGCTCCAAATCAACCCTCCAAATAGTGAAATAAGATAAGATAGTTTGAAGACATATGCATCCATTTTCATTCTTTTCTATAATGAACCCACTTTCTTGAAGGTTCATTGGACAATCCATTTGCATGTGGCAATAATATGGTTTCTCTTCAACTGTTTTATATAATGCAGTTATATCTGCCATCATAATTTAATATCGCTCAATTCTGCAGAAAGAACTTGACAAGGCATATCTGCTAGATGAGTTGGGTAATCCTGAAGCATCAGAGGAACCTGAAGCCGAACAACTTATCAGCATATGTAAGGAAAATACCCCAGATTCTAAGGAAAAGAAGCATGAAAAAGTCAATATCTTGCAGAAGAATAAGGTTGACAAACTGAAGCATGTTGAGAGTAAGAAGGCAATTAAGGTGGGAAAGCAGCGTGACCTTAAAAAGATGCTCCCTTTGCACAGCATTCTGAAGAAGTACACTAAACACACATCCGTCAAAATGGTTAAGGAGAAAAATCGCCATTCAAAACGTTCCGGAGTCATAGAACTCTGCCGCAAATCAGTAAAGCGTGTGAAATTCTCAGAAGCAAATGATGTACTTGGCAGTTCCAAGATACCCCAACTGGAAAGTATCTGCAAGCTATTCTCTGATGCTATGACTTCTTCATCATCATCCACAGACATGTCCAGTGAAGGGGAAAAATATATCGCTGCAGAAAGTAGTAGTTCGCACATGCCTGAGAAAGCCTTCACAAAGGATAAGAAAGCAAATGAGATTACAGATCCTGAGAACTGCTGTAAGCTCAGAAAAACAGGGTCCTCTGGATTGTTTGATCTGAATGAGGCTCTCCCAGAATCTGTTGAGTTAAATGACGCTTCAAATTCGGAGGGGCCAAATCTTGATCACACACAGGATGGGACTTTCAGCATGGATAAACAAGGTCTTGACAGTGGAAGAGAGAAGCAGAAACATGCTACTGACTTGGACATCAGAGCAAAAGGCAAGTCTTCTTGTGCTCAGCCAAACCGTACCATTCAGGATTCAGTTCAGCTCCAACAAAGTTGGTGTTCCATGACTCTGCATCACGGTGTCTCTCAGCTTTCAACTGGAGGTGAACTTCCTTCCTGTCAGTTTCGAGAATATAATCTGTCACATAGTGCAAAGCCAAACTTTCATACAGAAATGAATGTACAACAAGAGCATTTGCCTGCGGCAGGGCAGACCTTCCGTTTGATGGGTAAAGATCTTACAGTTTCTTCAACCAGGGTTGGCTATTTGGCTGAGACAGCACAGAAACACACAGGTCCTTCTGATAAAGACAATCTTAACACAAAGATGGTCTTGGGATTGCCGCGGCATGGCCAGCCGTTCCTATCGTTACAAGCTCCGAGTATCCCCACTGTTTCAGGAAAGTCTGCGAGCAGTGTTCATGATTCAGCAGCAAATCCTGCAAGCAAAAGACAGGCACAATTTGGATACAGGACGCCACATAGTTTCGGCCAACCTTTGCCCACTTCCTCTGGGGATCCATCACCATATGAAGATAGGTTCAGGGGCTCTGCAAGTTCAGAGCCTCGTCGAAATGTTTTACTGGGATATCCACCTCTTCCCAATCAGGCCAGTGCAGCATTCCTTCAGAATTTGCAGGCTCCTTGGCATTGTTACTCTGATCATTCGACTAGGACAGAATCACCTTCAGAGCCATTTGTTCCAGCAGTCACGCGACATGTGACACCGTCTTCAGATTATCATGCCGATTTGCCTCAGCCATATGGTGCGTATTCTGCAAGCTCATCGGGTCGTCCTTGTGAGTACATGAATTTTACGCTGAGTAACCCAGCCCAGACAGTTCAAGGAGTTTCTGGTAGCAGAGTTGCTTCTGCCCTTCCCTCCAGATATGCAGACACTGGAGTGGTAAGATCTGTTCCTGAAAACTCTAATGCTTCATCTAGCAGCCGTAATGTGCTGAGATCAGGCCCAGTAAAGCTCAGTGCTGGGGCGAAGCATATCCTGATGCCAAGTGAGAGCACGGTAGATGACAATGCTGCACCACTCTATTCTCGTGTGTCGTTCGGTAGCAGGAATGGAAACATGTCAGCGCCTCGGAAAAAAGGAGCAGATTTCCACAAGTTATAGTCCAAAAGCTGGAGTATTTTCTGCATCTATTTTCTGAGCGGCTGCTAAGCAAAATGGTATAGGTTGAAGGTATGGCTATACATTTCTGTGTTTTCCTTTTTTTTGGTAAAGTAGGCCGGTATTGTGTTGGCTGCTACGTTATTTCGTTTTGTGAAACATTCATCTGCTCTGGGTACATTTCATCTGCTCTGTTATGTTATTTCGTTTTGTGTTGGATACATTTGACCTCCACGTACTGAATTTTAAATGACTTGTGTGGTTTGCCGGTTCACAAATATTGGGAGAAAAAAAAATTCTGGGTGGAACGCACACTTGCTAATTCTTCGACTGTAAAATGATGATTAGATAACCAGTTTGCCGATTGTATTCCTTCTGACCTTCTCCTTCACCATCTCGGTGTTTCTTATATTTAACTCAAAGCTGTATCTTTTATGCGAATTAACATATTTTTCTATTTGCATTTGCAGGCATTGATGATGATGGCAAATGCATTCAGTGATGCTGATGCATAAGATAGAATGTGTCATCCGGAGGATGTCTGAGATCACCTGAGGGACGGAACATGATTTTGTGGCCTGGAAGATTTTCAGATCCCTTTTAGTTATGCATTTTGATTCCTTTTATTCCTTGTAGTTCAGACAAGTGCACTCAGGTGTCAAGCATGTGAACTTAGTACAGCATACCTGAAGTGTTTATCTAGTTACTGGGAAACAAAGTAGTTCTCAGTATGACTAAAACGTTGATGGGTGGTACATTCCGTGCACATCTGGATTTTTCATGGCTTCTGAGGAAGAATCGTTTTATAGATTGTTAATTGTGTTGTTTATTTCTTTGAGAAGAGTAAATCATAATTAAAAATATCAAACACTTATTGGTGAGTATATGCACAAAATTATGCTGTGTCAACATAGGCAACTCAAATTGGAGGTGCATGTTCGTTTAACTCCACGGGCCATATTGGGCCAATATGATTTGATAAAGTGTAAAATGCACATGTGAGTTTATGTATGTGTAGCTAACAAAAATGACATTATGGATTTGGCACTTACTAGTTAAGTAATTTGGCAATAGATAATTAAAGTAAATTACATAATTATTTTGTGCCTTTGCTTTTGGAGTGTAGGTAAAAGTCTTATATTGGCTAGTAGTTTTTCTGGTGACAAAAGAAACCCAATTCGAATTCTTACTTTCTTTTGTGGGAAGTTAGCTTAGAATTTACTGTCGTAACTTGTTTTGTTGCAGTCACACACGCGCGCGCGCACAACTATAAGATATTGTTGCAAAATCCACCCATACGCATATACTTAACTGATTTTGTCCATTTTCGTTGATATAGAGGCACGAAAGACCATATTAGCTAAGTTAACATTATTCAAGTGCTTGGATATGACTTATTCCTCAAGTTCCTATAAAAATATTTATGCAAATAGTAAAACTATGTGCGACGATATATAAGCTATCTCCTAGTTGGTTGGCTTACAGGAGCTATCTCCACAACCAGAGGATGCCTCTTTTGATGATTGGTGGAGCCAGAGTGCAGATCAAGTGGCACCTCAAGTGCGGAAGGGTTTCAATTCTTTGTCATATTTGGGGCTTGACACTTTGGAAGCATCAGAAGCGATGTGTTTTTGACGGAGCATCCCCTTGTCTCGGGGTTGCACTGACCACGGCCAGAGAGGAGGCGTCTCTTTGATCGCTAGCAGGGACTAAAGGAATTTCTTTCCTACAAGCCCAGCAGGTGAAAGACTGAATTTGTTTTAGTCTCCTTGTTCGTTAGGTCGAGTTGATCACTTGTAACCTTCGCGAATGAGACCTATATAATAAGTGTGTGTGTGTGTGTGTGTGTGTGTGTAACTAGGGTCTTCTAGTACCCAAAATTCTTCTTTTTAATGCAATGATACACAGTTCTTCTTCGTGTTCAAGAAAAAAGTTGATATATAAGATATGATTAGTCATTTTTTTTGTTAAAATTTTCCAAAGCCACGGAAACTATACTCTCAAAACGAAAGTATATAACTTCTATCAGGACTTCAAGAGCAACTTCAAATTAATGAAAACACATTGAATTAGCTAAGCATTTATGTATTGGGGTGTTTTTGCAACAATATCTTATATGTGGGTGGGTATCTGCAACAAAACATGTTACGGGGTGAGCGTCCAATTCTAAGTGACACATGGGGTGTGTGCATTTTTTTGTTGTTGCAATTTTCTCTCTTCTTTTTGTAATCAGCTTCTATTATGGAATATCTCGAGATCCTAAAAACAGGAGCCCAGCTAACAATTAGTGCCTTCTTCTACTCCCTCCTTTAAGCTTTAAAACCCAGTTTTAACGAAAAGTGTGTTTCCCTTGTCTCCTTTGTTTGATTTCTGATATCTTATATTGTTCGTTATGAAACGTACATGATAGTTTCTAGTGTCAGACGTATTCTTGCAGAAAGTTTGATTTTGGTGCTGATAACCCATTTTTTTTTAAACTTCGGCGCTTAAAACTTTAGCCGACCGACACTACACAAACTCAATTTCAAGAACTGTGATTGAAGCATAAATGCATGTTTAGTGTAAAATCGGTTCCATTTTCTGTGAATGTTCCAAACTGTGGCGTCAGATGTGAATGTTCTCTTCCTTTTTTTTTTCCCTGCGAAGAGATGCGAGTGTTCTGATTTAGTGTTCCATAGTACGTGCCACTGAATTTTCTACAAATTGGTGGTACCATGGTCTCCGCAGGGATCTGAGATTTTTACTGCAAACCTTAGGCTTAAAGCTTTCATTTGGTGCTTTCGTAAAGCAAGCTCTGTTCTTTTTCCCAGACGAAAGATCAGGTAACTTTCACGCGCACATGCCACTATATGTAACCACCGTTTTTTGCGAGGGAATCAAGACCTAAATTTCACTTCTTCTGCCAAAACGACATGAAGCGTGCACGGCTGGTACAATCCGTTTGGGACGAAAGCCACCTAGCTTGTCCTCCGACGCATCGGCAAGTAAGCAGTGTGGACACGGGTAGCTCTCACGCTTGCTAACAAAAAGGGCTCCACCACCAGCAGCTCACGCATGATGCAGCTGCTGTGCTCATTTCCTGCTCTTGCTCAATGCTCCTCCCGGTACGCCGATGTCATCGCCGGATCCTCCCAGATTTCCTTCTCCGATCCCGGTGCCGCGCAACGAGATCAAGAATCCAACCGCCATCCGGGATTCCCAGAGAGAGATTCAAGCAATTCTGACAATTTACTATGAACTCTGAACTGATCGAAGTCACAAGATGAGCAAAGGTTGCCTGAACAGATCCACACCTGAATTGCTGCAACCTGTTAAACTGCCTGAAGAACATATGATGCAGAGGCGTTCGAATTCTGCACTCTGGTGCTTTTGTTGGTGCAAGGAGTTGGAAGTGCGGAGCAAGTGGATGGCTTTTGGGCACCCTGGGGGCATCAGCGCAAGCTGCTGAAAGGGAAAGGAAACAGACATGGCAATGGACCACATGAATCTCACGCATATCTCCGGGGTCCCTATCATATCACGCACCTCCCTCCCTCCCTTGATTGCACTCGCCTTTGCCCATCTCGGCCTGTCCACCTCCGGCCTGCCCTTCCGCCGACTACAGGTGCGGCCTCAACCGAAAGCCGCGTCGTGCTTCGCCATGGATCTTTTTCAACGATCTTAATTGTTATTTCCATGTGTGAAAGGGGTCTTGACCTAGTGGTTAAGGCATCCGAGTAACACCTCTCAGGTCCTGGGTTCGACTCCCCGTGGGAGCGAATTTTCAAGGATTTAACGGCATTTGTGCTTTCAATGGTAGGCGACGCTCCCGTCGACAGCGAGGCGCCAGTGGTGACTTCGTATCTCTGGATTTGCCGGCTCAGTCTTCGAAGATGCTCATAGGGGTAGGGTTTGCGTACGTGTGTTCATAGGGGTGAGTGTGCATGCGTTGTGAGTGTCTGAGTTGTACTGTGTAATCTCAAAAAAAAATTGTTATTTCCATGTTTAATGCATTTTGGGTTACTGAAAATTTTTTCAGAGTTCAGTTCAGGCCGTTGATTTCTGTCGTGTGCCTAGGACGGACCCCTGTCATTTGCAGTCTGAATATTGAGCTCAGGTTGCTGATCCATTCGGAGTCGAGAAATTCAGTCTGCTGATTTTGTCATTGAAGTGTTCTATATGGATATACTACTATCTAAGACGAATACCACGGTGCAAGAAAGCCTAATTCGAAATGGCGCGTCATTGTTTACTGGATATATCGATCACGGTGATCAATCATCTTGTTCGCCAGACTAAACATTCGTTTGCTTTCTGGACAAGCATGGTCTGTTACGAGCATCTCTGAGCACACTTGTCATCAACCTGACCTGAACATTTTCTCGCCTAGGAGGTTCCAGGAAATACCCGATGCTTGTTAAAGCAGGGAATTCTGTTATACTCACAGCTTGGCCGCAGTTTAGGAGCGTATACTTTGGGGAAAATTCAGGCATTTATTCAGCAGGTGAGACCAATCCAACCCTGACACACAGCTTATCTCCTAGTACATGTGAGAGTAGTTAATATGTGTTTAGGAAAGTGTCACATGTCAGTTTTGTGTTTGCCATTACACCAGTCCCTTTCAAGAAGCATCACTGTTGCTTACGAGATGAAACCTCTACCCAGGAGATCAGGGTAAAGATCTTTTCCTTCATGTGGGAGCATCCTCTCAATTGCGGAAAACAATCAATATGGTTGGCGTGGCATCTTCTCCACGGCCTGTTCATTTGAGCCTTATCTTCCGACTTCATTTGCTGTGCCTGTAATGCATTGCTTGCATGTACCGATCTCTTTTCCAACCATAAAGCTTTGTTTATGTGGGTGCAGAAGCTTTAACGACTGATGGTTAAGTTGTCTCAACTTATTGAGCTTCTGAACACAGTACCGTGTGTCGTCCTTGGTATGTTGATGGCAGTATGTGCTCTGTTCATCTCTGGTCTTGCACAGGAACATCTATATATGTATGTACTATGCACTACTAGTACAGTATTGCTTCGTTTTTCATGTCTACCGATGTTGCTGCAAAGAAACTTTGTTCAACTGATATGAGTTCTATTGTAATTTTGCAGCTTATGGAACCAGCATCCACTTAACGGAGTATTTCATTGAGTTAACCTACGAAATGTGTAAGCTTGTAATCTGGTTAAGACGACTGTTGTCTTCACTGGTTGATCCAAAAGTTCAGTACTACAGTGATGCAGCGAGTACCGACCTGTAGCTTGCAATGATTTCTGATGCTTGCAGTAAACCCCATGCCTTTCCAGTTTGGAACTGCTCCTGCATTCCCATCCGAACAACACTAGAATGTGCCTGGATCACTGAAGGCTGGCACAGTGCTCTAATAATTGACCGAAAGCTGCGGTGGTGAGCCCAAGTCCTGGCTAGTGGGACTCAAAACCTGGACCTGGCTTTCTCTCAGCCTTGAATGATTCTTATCACACATGAGTACATGAGTACATACATCTATTCGATCGAATTAACACTCAAAATACGTTGCTTACTGCTGAACGTGTAAATGCGCATGATATGATGAAATTTCATTGAAGAGAACCACAATTCTGCCGTATGCGATTGCCATGAGTACATATCTTTTCGGTGCTTTGCAGGTGTGTTACTGCCTCATTCGAAAAAAAAAAAAGGTGTGTTACTGCCTAGTAGTGCTCAGAGATCCCTTATGGTGTTTGACATGTAGCACTTCTGAAGTAAATAAAATCGTAAAGGTGAAGCCGTCAAAGAAATCCAAGTAAAATGACACATTATATATGGGAATAGGTTTTGTCCCATGCTCTCGTTTAATCAAGACCACAGGAATTTAATACTCTTCCATAATAGTAACACATGACTTCAATACTTAAGTTCATCATGTAGCTGTTGTAATTTCAGTATCATCATCTGTTTTACAGTCACGATTCCAATTAAAACCAGTCAAGGGATTACCAAAAGAACTGAACATCTTAGTGAACAACGCTAATCATGCGTATGAAATCGTCATCAGAAGGAAGGTTAGGTTCTGAACGGTGCAAAAAGCAATTCAAAACCTAGAAAGGTTCAGAAACGATAGTCCAAAAAAATGACAGATTCTGACATTTTAGAAACCACAACATCTATCCGGCCGTTGTTTATTTCGTACTTCCAGTTGACTCTTGTTCATTATCTTAAAAAGGTACTACTAGACTCTTTGTTTCATACTAGTGCATACTGATGATGAAACTGCAGAGTTCTTTATTAGTCATATTTTTTACTTCAATTTGGGGCACTCTAGGAGATTCAGAAACGTGGCAATCCTAGAACTTCCGGTGTGTTGGTGGGATCGATATATAGATGTTCCCGAAAATTTCGGCCAATAGGCACCTGTTATCGATAGCATGGGAGCACACCAGGTCAACGCCACCTCGATCTTCAGTGTTTGATTGGACGTTTAGGTTTCATATCACCACATATATGGTTCAATCGGTACCTATCAGTCCTTTGGCAATGCCAAATGTAGGACGACAACCTTTTCTGATTTGATCACAACCTGCAAGTAAGCTGATTTGATGCCACATACTGTAGAATTTATTTCCTTTCTACCTGGTTCCTCTTTATCTGTACAATTTCCTGTAAAAATAGTAGCTGGCTGTATATTTTCCCTCCTGTGACTTTGGCTTCCGGCTTCTTACAAGACTGCATAAATTTCTCTCTGAATTTTCTGTGCCAACAGTAGTTTCTTCTGTTCAGGTACAGAAGTTTGGGAGGGGCCGTGGCTGGTTGCAGTATGAATGAAGTACTATGCTTCTACTCTTGTATACAGGGCAAAGGATCGACAAGTAGCTTGAGAGTTTTGAGACTCTGCCAACAATTCTTGCAGAAACAAAACAACAGCCTGCATTACTTTTGTGGCCACTTTGACAGAGGTCATGAGTTTTCTCCATATGCATACACAGGAAAGGCATGCCTATAAAAGTCAGGCAGGCAGCAATATCAAAAGAAATCAACTTGAAAAAGTGCATGACTTTTACAAATTAAAATTTTCTTTTGGTTGCCCCATTTCCAGAGAAAACAAACTACTTCTGCAACGAGTCTTATTAGCCGTTAAACTTTCCACCAAACTGTCCAATCCTGGTTACACACATGCACCCTGCATGCTAGTCCACTACCTGTGTAGGCTGGAGTCAGCATCGCAGTCGTTGCAGACATATCGCAAAAGTGAGATCATGTTTCTAACTCGATCTGACCGTTCCATACCACCAACCAATCTTGAGAGTGTCAAAAGATGGATTAGGGCATCCTACGGAACGGAAACTTCAAAACAAAATGTCGATGACGGAAAGTGGTGCGAGCGTGACAGATGCGTGAATTGCCCTGGAATCTCGACAGGTAGCAAGGGCGGATCAACATTGATCAGACAGTGGATGAGGCGAAGTTGTAAGAATGTACATAGCCATGCATGCGTGGCCCAGGCCAGTGATGGAGATGCGTGGCTGGGTGAGTGGAAGAAGTGGTGGGCAAAGAAGAGCATGATGTATCCGTCACATTATTACGTGAGGAGGGCCAGGTTTGGGCTAGCTAGCTGGGGCCCCATGAGAGCAACTGAAATGAGAGCTGAAATAAATTTGATGTTGCTGGGGAGTACTTAGCCATCATCTCTGCATTTCATTCCCATATATGTGCCAAACAGAAATGGGACAGTGTTGTGCGGTGTCACGTGGGGATAGGGCACACAATATAATGTCTCAGGCATGCATGCCTAGTACGTTCACTGTGATCATCTGATCACAAACTAGTAAACGACGACAAAGCTAAAGGTATAAGCAAACTAAAATGAATCAGGATTTATGAGTACCGCACAGTGAAACAATTTATACGTTTAATTGGACTAAAGGAACTTGAAGTTATTCCTCAGAATTAAAATAAACTGCACATTTGTTTATTAACAGAACAACTTCTTGTACCGCGTAAATTAATTATTATTATTATTATTATTGTTATTAGTAGTAGTAGTAGTAAAATAACGAGAAGCACTATAGGTACGACCAAATTGGCCGACTCATGTCCGACCAGGAAATCTAACGGCTGGGCAGGGACAGCAGCGCACAACAAGACACAATACACGCGTATCACTCCAGTCGGACGGCAGTCGGGCTATACGGGTCGGATCTATAGCTTTATCCCAAAAGAACTGAGCAGATAACAGTGATAGGTTCTAGAAAAATATGCAAATTCCACTGCTACCTGTTCTACTAAATCCCTTTTCGTGTAAACATTGTTTCAGGTGAAGCCTGGAAGTGTCTTTTCACTCTCCTCAAAAATGAAAACCGGGAAGAGGAAAGCAAGAAATAGCCATGCTGCGCCAGAACGGCTCTTGTGGTAACTGTGTACCAATACAAACAAAGCAATGCCCCAAGTTACATGCTGAGGTAAATGGATGTGAAGACACACACATCATCATCTGACACAAACTACAAGAGAGATGGATCAAAGGGTAAATTGAAAAGACCTGTGGAGTAGTGCAAGTCAGAACAAGGCCGGAGAACAAGGGCCATGGGAATTGGCCACCTTTTCATGCCTTCCCCTTCTTCCCCTTCCCTCACCACCTCTCTTTATTAATACCACCTCCGGCCTCTTCCTCTTCCTGCTCCTGCGCCCTCCTCTCCTTTCCTCTTTCCCTCTCTGGATCTCATTCTTCTCCAGTGCCCAAACAGGCACTGCCATACCACCCATGCTGAACATGATGGTAATTGCTTCTTGTCCTCCTTCTGGAAATTAGCTGATTTGTTTCTCCCTTCGCATCAGCTGCATGGGTAGTAGAATCTTGGTTGCTATGTTGTAAGGATCTAGCTAAAGAGGCAAGCAGAGGGAAGATACATGGCTAATAGAGCAAGATCTCCAAACTCTGAGGAGAAGATAAATACACCACAAAAGGAAAAGGACAAGATAGGAAACATACAGATCATATATGCGGCTCCATTCCTTTTTTAATACAGCAAGAAATAAGTAGCAACTCATCAAGAAAGCTACTAGAAATATGCTACAGCTACGCATGCCTCCTCTCTCTTGAGATTTTTTTTTTCTGATATGTTTTGCTAAGTTTCCCTGTATATGTGGAGCACTCCTTTGATCTGTTTGCTTTGTTTGTTCAGGCTGACTTGAGCTGCGGGCCGTCCAAGGTGAAAGAACAGCCGACGCCGGCCAATTCTGGGCCGTCAGCGGGGAGCGACAAGCCGGCGAGGGGCAAGATTGAGATCAAGCGCATCGAGAACTCGACCAATCGACAGGTGACCTTCTGCAAGCGCCGGAACGGCCTCCTTAAGAAGGCGTACGAGCTCTCCGTGCTCTGCGACGCTGAGGTGGCGCTCATCGTCTTCTCCGGCCGCGGCCGCCTCTACGAGTACGCCAACCACAGGTGATCTCAACTTCTCAACTCCGTACACACGCTGTATCTATTTTGTGCACACATATATGCACATATTTAAGCTATAAGGCCAAACAAAGGCTGCATATGCATTTGCATACATAGCTCAGGTAGATCCTAGCTATATGCAACTAGACATGCCGTTTGGGTTCGCTCGCAGTTTCTTGTCCAAATTGGAGCAAGTTTGCTCCTAGCTTTCTCGAGGCAAACGGTGGAGAGGGTCAAATGGGAGCTGCATCTTTTGTTACTTCTGTTACGAACTGTCTTGTTTATTTTGGTGTTCCTGAGGGGGAAAGAAATTGCAACAGTTTCTTTGAGTATGCTGCGTGTGTTTTCCCTGCTTTCCCCTGTGCTACTGGGAGGTGAGGTGAGGTGAGCTAGATGTTTACATAGATCTAGTACAGAGCTTGCTGTGTGTGGTATGTGTACATGTCCTCAGCCTTTTCTTGTGTGAGAGAGCTTCTTTGGCCCTGGTGGTCCTGCTCTTTTCTTGCTGTATTTATGCTGTTTCCTTTCTCCCTCTAGCTCCATCCTCACTCCTGCATGTGTCTGTGGCAGAGGTGTAGAGAGAGAGAAGCTTTAGATCTCTTACACCTCATGATATGTGATGGCAAACATATATATTTGCACAAAAAATATAAGGAATCCTTGGAGTTCCTTTCTCCCTCTTTCCTTTTTGAATCTTTGGTGCGGTAGAAGCAGATCTAGCTGCAAGCTGTAGTTTTTGCTCCTTGCAGCTGTACTAGTTAGGACACAGTACATGTCCATGTAAGGGTATGTGTGTGTGAAGTAACAAGGATGTGAGAAAAAGGAACTTCAGTTTCTTTTGCATCATCTTCTTTTGCTTCCAGCCAAGGTTTAGGGCTTCATTCCATGTGCTGATCTCTTCCTCTCCCTCTCTCTCACACTCATCTCTGTCATCACATCCATGTGTGTGACTGCGATGCAATCTTTTGCCCGGGCGCCTTCACGAGAGTTGTTGATGCCCCTGACACCAAGCGGTTGTACTTTTCAAGAGGAGCCAAACACAAGGAAAGAGCAGTAAAGAGAATATTTCGCAGTATGTGTGTGAATTCTGACGTTACTGAAGTGGTTTACACAAGGAAAGAGGGTCATACTAGCTTTTTTTCTATGTATGCCTGTCTCGAATGGAGTTCTTTTTCGCACTTTTGTTGCAAACTCCCAGTGTTCATGTTTGCAAACAAGTTCACGAACAGGCCACGTTAGAGTTAATGCAAAAACACAATACTACAATATAATACATTCCTGATCATTTACTAAAGAGTCTCTCAGAGCTATAATTTTATGATTGGAGAAAAAATTGTTTATTAAGATAATTAGCAGCAAGTATGTTTATGACTTATGGTGAGACCGTTTGCCACTAACCAAAGTGAAAAACAGAGACATAGAAAGCGAGCGTAGGCAAGTCTTGTGAATTATAGTCATTTGAGAAAAATTGATATAATCCACTGCCATCTTGTTTAATGAAATAATGGGTTGGCCTCACATAATCAATTACTATGTCGATAGAGAACAGAAACCATTTTTCCTGTTCTCTTAATAAAATAGGAAATGACAAACAAAATCCTAGCAGAACGATGTTTCTTAGTATTCTTTTGGGGATCAGTTTCTCCCATGATCAGTCAAGAAGGAAAGAAAACTAATCAGCGGTACGAGTGACACGTGGCCATGCATCCACTGTATCAACACTCAGCGGATGAGGCAGCAGCAGCGTGCAAAAACCTTTTCCTTTTGTCCATGGGTCAGTGCCTGGTTTCTGTATGTCCTGGCTGCTGCTGGGGAGAAGCCAATAGCATGGGCCTGCATCGTCTCGGGAGACTACACGAGGAGTAAAGAAAGCTGGTGCCTTGGTCAGAGTGGTTAGGGCCTGGGCAAAAGCCAAGGGCATTGGAGTGCTGTGTGTCGTTCTGTGCTGCTAGCTTGCTCCACCCCTTTGCCCATTGGATAAAAACATGCTCATTGTTCCGATCCAATCATGTGAAATCCTGTGCCGGGTACATGAGCACTGGCCAACCAACAGCCATTACTCGAGGATGCTAAGGTTTCGTCTCTCTACAGCCTGCTGAATAGTACTGAGAGAGATGTGAGTGGTTGCATCAGTATTGAACAATACTCCGATGTTAGCGGGACGGCAGAGGGGGATCAGTCGTAAGTTTTGTGATTAATTGTTAGAAGTAATCGAGTATTTTATGTGGCAGTATGGAAATTCTTATGTGATTATAAAAAAGACTTCAAGGATGTGGTAAGCATAGATGAGCATGCAGGTTTCAGTAGCAGGAATAAAAGATCAATCTTTTCTGGAGCATGTTGGTACGCAATGATCACTGCCTAGCTGCATACTGCATCTTTATACGGCTTCTAAGTTAGGAATCTTTTTCTCTTCGGCATTCAATCTTATGCGTTTTCATTAAAAAAGAATCTTAAGTGTTTTATTAAAGACTGCTGGTGTGTTGCTAGTTGTTAGATTAATCCTTTGGGTGTTGTTTTCATCTTAATTTTTCAAATAATTGCAGCAGAATCTTATTTTCTAGTATAAAACAGACTGTGTGGATTTTTGAAATTAAGCTGCCAGATCCTAAATTCATGTGGATAAAGAGTTGAACTTCAATTCCTTAAGGAAGTGTATAGCACAATCGATAGAGATTGTGGCTTTCATTTACAGGGCGTACGTACTTCTATCGCATTTCACTCTCCAGCATTTTCTTACCTATTGTTGTATTTCCTAACAAGAATACATTATTTGTTCACATAGAGAAAGCAGGGATTTTTTAATTGAAGAAGAACAGAACACATACGTACCTCTATTGCATTTCACTCTCCAGCATTTTCTTACCTTTTCAACTTCATAGGCCTTCCATTGTCATTTCTTCCCCCCCTTTCGGAGAACCTTGTGGACTGGGTTCATTCACATAAATATTCTGTGTATTGATATGTGTTCCTTTTCTGCTTCTTAAAGGATGAAATGAAAGCAAAGATATCAAAAATTTTAATTAGCTACTCGTTGATGTGAAAAAAAAAAAAGAAACATCTGATCAGTTATGCCTGGATTCCGTGGATTGGACAACATATACACACCAGTAAACATGGGCGCATACTAGTAGCTATTGCTAGTTGCCTGAATACCATCGAAGCTCTGGAATGTAGTGTCGTCTGCACATGAAATCTTCTAGCGCAACGACAAGCACGAGTTTCTCGGTAAAGAGGAACTGTTGCAAACTAGCTGGCCACTGGAGCATTTGATCTAGACTTTGTGGTAAGCTTTGATAGCATCAGCTCGGACCAATATGTTCTGTGATGTTACTGTTTTTACTCGGTCTCTAGCTTGCTTTGTATGGGCTGCTCCTCTATTTACTCCTGAAGGCGTAAAGGACCTGCAGAGAGTATCCTGGCTACTGTTTTGGTCCGTTCAATATGTAGAGGCCATTTATTAGCTCGTCCAAATATTTCTCTGTGTATTGTATAAGAGTTTTAACAACATATGATTACTGAGACAGGCAAGTGCTGCTTAATTAATGCGCATATGATTATGCATGAATATTTCATAATTAATTCAGTTCAACAAGCTAGCCTGTGTGCTAACTCCAACAACGAACACTTCATTTGCAGTGTGAAGGCCACCATTGAAAGGTACAAAAAAGCCAACAGCGACACCTCCAATAACACTGGCACAGTTGCAGAAGTCAATGCCCAGGTAAAATCATGTCAATCTTTCAGTCAAACTATTCCTCTTTAAAATGACTCTGGACGTGACTTTGAATGCAAAAGTGAAGTCAACATTCCCTTACTGTTCTTCAACGCCAAAATTATTTCTCTGAGAAAAATCTCAGACAAGGGAGTCACGGAGCATAAAAGTATGGGCACAAATTACCTACTGTTACACAATGGTTATTCAACTGAAGTGGTATGGACTACTCTCAGGATCCTCTGTTCGGTCCAGCGGTTCACATAGGACCTCCCGATGGATCTATGCCTCGGAAATTGATGCTAGCAACGCATTGGGATGGAGAAATGTTGGGGGGGACTCTTTACCTACAGAAAGGAAACTTCACAAATGTCCTTGCACCAACAAAATCACTTTTTTTTTCTGATCATTGATGCACCCATCTTATATTTATTTTGGATATATATAATGCAACCACCAAGCAGATCCAACGTACACTGAGTTCAACCAACGTTGGGTTATGCTCGATAAGCACAGTGAGATTGACATTGTCATTATTTTTTTCTTATCATATATCCAATTATCATTAAGCTAGTATAGCTTCCAACTCTGAACATGCAATATTGGTATACAAATGCAACTAACTAATCCAAGAAAATTTACATTAATACACGGCCATCTGATAAAGATATCTGAATTCATGGGTGCGTGGTAAAGTATAATACGGTGATACAGGTTACCTACTTACCTGTAGTACTCCTGAATATTTTCTTTCCCCAGTATGAGGATCAGAGCTTGTCGGTATCCACATGAAACCTAGAGAGAAATGCCATAGCGGTCATATTTAAAGATGTTCATATAACAATGTAAAATAGACTACAATCATATACGTTATCAAAAACCAAATTAGGTTAGAAGATAAGTTTTTGACTTATCTGTGCAGCAGGGATGTTTAACCAATTTAATTTAGTTCTTGCCACCTGGTACATCATGAACAAATCCTTCCAGTTCAGAAACTCTAGTCCATTCATTACTTTGTGACTCTATTTACATCGTTCTGTTCTTTGGAAAAACCATTTTTTTTTCTGAATGAATTCATACTATGAAACTTGCAGTATTACCAGCAGGAGTCTGCCAAGCTGCGCCAGACGATCAGTAGCTTGCAGAACTCAAACAGGTAGCAGTTTTTAAATTAGGTCATAATATGTATGCTTATCAATGACGTGTCTTGTTGTGTTAAATAATAAACAATTTATATAGTATACTACAATCTAACTTGCACAATGATCTATTAGGACCCTAGTGGGAGAGTCGATCAACACCATGAGCCTCAGGGATCTGAAGCAGCTGGAGGGTAGGCTGGAGAAAGGCATAAACAAGATTAGAGCTAGAAAGGTATATATATTATATGTGTGTGATTGCAATATCTATGGCAAACTAACAACATCATATGCTAGAGAGGTAGCAATCCGTTCTATCAAAAGCAGAAACTTCGGTAGTTTTGGAACACAGAAATATGCATATGGGAACAAATATGTTTATTGTTGCATATATTCTTGGCTCTATGTGCTGATGTAGTGAATTACATACCTTTCTTGCAGAATGAGCTGCTATACGCTGAAGTTGATTATATGCAGAAAAGGGTCAGTAAAATTGGGCGTTCCCCCTTCTGGCCGGCTTCTGGCACCATTTCTTTTTTGCTTTCCCCACCCCAAATTAAATGTGTTGCTCACTGATTTTCTTTCAGGAGATGGAGTTACACAGCGACAACTTATACTTGAGGACCAAGGTAAATACAGTAGCTTCATCAGAGCAGCGTTAATTGCAAGGCTCAGGCCGGCCCGTTAATTAAGTTGTTATCCCTGAAACTCAAGTGATACAATTCTGTGTTCAGGTGGCTGAGAATGAGCGGGGGCATGAGCAGCCAATGGGCATGCATATGGGGGCGGCATCCACAAGTGAATACGATCAGATGGCCCCATACGACTCGAGAAACTTTCTACAAGTGAACATCATGCAGCAGCCTCAGCATTACTCCCACCACCTGCAACCAACAACCCTTCAACTCGGGTAAATAATATTCAGTTTCCTTCAGTTTGCACTTGTTTAGGTACAAACAATTTTGTTTGTGCCTTTGAAGATCATGTAGTTTTGCCTGATCAGGCAGCAGCTAATTCTGTCTTCCTGTACACTGCAGCCAACAGCAATTCAATTAGCTTGGGGTAAACACCGCACACACTATAAGGTAATAAATTAAGGCAATCAGTATCTAAGTACATGAGGACTATAGCATATGAATGAGCTAGGAATATATATCATCTCGTTGACATATTCACCGTACATCCATCTTGCTTATTCAGTACCCTTACAGGGAGAAAAATTCAGTGCTCTTACTGTCTCATCGCCATCTTGCAGATGAAACCTGAAGGCTTCCATATATATGTGAGCACGCAGCTGCTATATCATCTGTCCGTCCTACGTCAAGTAATTCTATGTTCCTAAACACCAGTAGTACTACTTTTGGGTGTGAGAGCTGTAATGTAATGAATTGTCCGTACGGCAAGCACTTGTGAGAGTTTGCTCGGCAGCGCCAGAGAGCAGAACAAGCTCGGCGCAGGAAAATTGCCAACAGTACGACGTATTAAGTTGTATAATCTGTAATGTTATTATCCCAGTACGCCTGCGCGCGTATGTACTCCAATTTGTGTAATCAGATCTTCTACTAAAAGATCTACGGCTTGATCTATTCATTTGCACTGTACATAATTTCCTCATATGGGTGATGTGGATGCCCGGCCGGCCGGGTATCCCCGACCCCGGTCCTTGATTTTCCGGAACACGTCTATGTTCCAAGTATGATGCAGATCAAAGAACTTACGTGAAATGGCAAATATTGAAGAGATGATGCATCAGTACAAATAGTTGTCGAGTTCTGCGGTGGATGTTGTTGTCACCTGCATCGCCATTCAGTTTTCCCTCACCACGCGACCCCTCCGCTGTACGAAAACGAGGGCAGATTCGCATGCCGCCGCTATCCACGACGGCGGGCGGTGCAGCGAAGCCGGAGTCTAGTGTGGCAGGCGGCGGCGCCGGTGCGGCTGGCGATATATGGCCCGGCGAGAATTGCAGGCCGGGTCTAAGGGATCGCGTGAAACGGGCCAAAAGTCCCGTGATGGGCCGTTCGCTTATTTGGCCTAACGTCCTGCCAGGACCGAGATCTATTGTCACCAAAAACCTCGTGGGCCAACTGTGACGCCCCATAAGCCTAAACCGGCGGCCACTTGCGCGTTACTTGGTCCATATAATACCAGCCGGTCCAGCCCAGCTTAGTTCCACAAATTGTGGACCACAATGCATGCATGAAAATTTGTCTTCTAGCACTAGAAAAAAGGGCGCGCTATTAGCGCGCCGCTAGTTGGATTTAGTTAGTTGTAACCCGCTGATCCAAATAAGCACCTAGACAAAATGTTACAAAAGGTCATGCAATTCATGTCCAGAGCAGGCTCACCATTCGGTTTGAAATGAGCAGCACAATAACTTGTAAAACTGCACATGTGCTTAGGCCTTTTTACCTGAATCTAAAAATAAATACTTCAAAATATCACTTGTTGGTACAATGCTGATAATTACGCACATTGCAAGTCTATTTTAGCATTTCAGGAATAGTGTACGAAAAATGTTACATGTTGCTAGTATCAGTTTTAACTATTTGCAAATAGAGTTCTGGAAATTCAAAATCGGGAACATTATCATGTGGAAAAATATGAAAAAAGTTTATCAGTAGCGATAACTAATCATATCATAGGACTGTTTTCAGAGGCACGTGATGAGCACTAAAACTAAAATCAATAAGTGAGACCAATCTGATCAGGACAGGAGTTGCATTTTAAATAATGTTAGTCCTTGAAGTGGAAATCAAAATGGAAATATTTGCCTGGCTTAATTATCTTAATGCAAGATTAAAAAGAGGTGCCAAATTGCCAATCAGTATGAACCAGTGTCGAGCATTAAGATGGCGGGGATTACCCATGCTATATAAACACTACAAGTTTTCACGGCTGGGTGCTTAATAAATAATAAAAACCCAGCAGGTCTCCCTTCTCGCGTTGTGATTACAGTTTACAAACCATGTACTCCAACTAAAGATGGCAACGGGCAGGAATTATCCGCGTGCCCGCGGATAAAAAACCCATTGGGCGCGGATTCGGGCACGTTTCTCTGCCCGCGGGCACGGATGCGGGCAGCAAATCAAACCCAGTGGGCATTTGTTAACGGGCAAAGAAATTCCCTGCCCGTATCCGCATATCCGTCTGCCCTCTAAGGTAACCCTGACATGTGGGACAATGTATGGTTTCCATATAAAAACAGAGTCCTCCGACTAGGTCTCCTCTTCTTCCCATCGAGCGCCGCCGCCTCCAGCCCTTTCTTCCTTCTTTCTGTCTGGATCTAGGGGGCGGTCTCCATGGCGGCGGCCAGCAAGCGCCGTGCCCCGGCGCTCCTCCATCAGTTCGTCGACCTGTCCCTCCCCTTCCCCCACCAATCTCATCCCAAACCAGCAGCTGCTGCTACCCCGTGCGCTGCGCGCGCCGGCCCCGGCCGCGGCCCTGCGCCCCTCTCTCACGCCGAGCGTCGCGCGCCGCGGCCCTGCTTCGCCGAGCGCCGCCAGTGGACCCTCACTCTTCTGCAGCTTACTGAGATTCGCCGCCCCTCGTCCATGGCTGTTGATCCCGCCTCTTTCTCGTTTGCTCCGTGAGATCCGCCCCCGTCCATCGCGCGACGGCACCACCCGCGAGCATGCCCGCGGGCAAGCCATGCCCGCGGATAGCGGGCACGGGCAGAGGTTCTTGCCCGTGACGGATAGTGGGCACGGACACGGGCAACAGAATCAGGCAGCGGGCACGGGCAAGCGATGCTCCTATCCGCGGGCAAACTGCCCGTTGCCATCTTTAACTCCAACAGTACCTGCACACTGGCAGGGAGAAATGTCAGCGTCGCCTATTTGTCTTGACACGTGTGGCAACTTCCCAAAAGACCATGAATATATTATTTCTCCGTTAAACATCTGCGTACCATCAAGACGTGAATTATTTCTCAATGTGTTTTACACGACCAAATTCTCAACAGATTTACATAAACTTAATGTTTTGCCTCGGTTATAATGATTGTTTACGCAAGATCAATATTGAAAATGAAAGGGAGAAATAATGCTTTACTGCCTGCAAGTGCAATATTTATGTCCTACTGGTTGATCAGATTTATGTCACACTAACACTGAAAATAAAAGGCAGACATAATGCCTTACTATCTGCAATATATATGCCCTACTGCTTGATCAAGTTCGCCCAGTTCCATTTTTAATAAAGAAAACTACTTTTTCTCAGCAGCTTGCATTGTGGCAGAAGTGCTCGAACATCAAATATTTTTTCTCTTTTAATCTCAATATACAAGGAACAACAAAACCTGACTACTTTGTTACAATTTTGACACTGATAATCACAAACTGCTTTAGTATTTACAAAGAGTGTAGAAAGTAACGGTTTTCCCGTAAGTGGTACTCCTTCTGATGAAAGGAGCTTAATCCATTTAAAAGTGACTTATGTTATATTAGTTATTTCATTCCGAAATTGTGAACAAAAAGAGCTAATGCAGTAGTATGTCTTAGAAGCAACTACAGTTAGTATGCATTTGGTGTTACGTATGTAAGATATCTGCTTATAATAAAGACACACGAAGTATATTTCTTATGGCGATGCCATACCAATATTGATAAAGCCATGAAAAAGCATGACAGACCTTTGCAATTTGGATTTAAGGAATCCAAAAGAGATGAAAATGCAATGCAAAACATTGGTAGAACCGCTAAAAAAATATCTGATGTAATAGATCAATTCCTGCAATACATTAATTAAATGAGAGCAATGCATATAGCAATATTTTTCGTAAAGCCTCAACAAACAATCATATGTATTTCAGTTACAAAATAAACTAAGGAGAGAAGAAGCTGTTACCCGAACTGCAAATAGCATGACAAACCTTTTGAATCTGAATTCAGAAATCCAAAAGAAATGGAAAATGTAATCCAAAGGATTGGTAGAGTTGAAGGAAAAAAAATCTGTGCAGTATATAAATTGTTTCTGGAGTACATAACTAATTGAGACATGCATATAGCAACACTTTCGTAAAGCCCCAACAGATAATTGTATGTGTTTCAGTTATGAAACCAATTATATAAAAAAGAAACCATTGCACAGACAACATAATAAGGGCAGCCTTGCTCTAGCAGGATATCAAGTTGTAATCACCATTAATCTACATTTTCAGATTCACAATGACTACCAATGGAGCCTTATTGCACTACAAGGACAGCTTGCCTGGTATACGTACGCAGTTCTGTCAGGTGAGCGGGAAATACACCTCATGCTGTGGTGCCGCCGCATGCGATCGGTGATCTCAACTCGATTTTCCTTTCTCATTCTTAATCTGGTGATTCGTTTGCTCCAAAAGTATCTAGGCAGCCGAGATGGTAATGAATAGAATCAAGTTGTTGTAGAGAGATACTTAATTGTATCTAGAGAATCTTTTGTAAAGCTGTCCGCAAAATCTAGCAACTGCTAGCTCTCTAGCCTGACGAAGATGGAATCTTTATTTCTTGTATTGTAATCTTCACCTGTGAATGTATATGTTGTACCATGCTTTCTGTACAAAATCTGAAAACAATCAAAGGCACATTAGTGAACTGTTGTTTGATTCATAATTAAATACATATAGCTATGCAATTAAAAAAAAGGTAATGCTGTATTGCACAAATGTATAATAATCGAACATTTAACATTGAAAAATCGGAAGATGCTAACTTGAAGAGCTACACGGTCGATGCTAACTTTAAGAATCACATCAGAGCAGCAAATGCATAATAATCGAACTCCACAGATCGGATGCTTTCAGCTGGAATGTGCCGTCCATCAATACTAACCTTATGAGCTCCATAATTAAACGCATTGCAGCATATCAGCATGTAATGAATTTGATAAACTGAACAAACACCATCCTTGATAGTTTCCATTTATTTGAAAGTGAATAAATGTAAAGACAGCACAACTGAATGTGACGGCCATGTTTTTAAATAAGCGGTACAATCAGCAGACACCAAATGTGCTGCAGTACATTGAAAGTGAAATTACCTACTTCACAGTTACCAAAAGAAACAAGGTCTTGTATGAGGCCTTAGACATAGTGCTCTGGATAGGATACAGCCCAGACACAAAATTTTATTGATTTATTTGTTAAACTTTAAGATGAAAAGGCAAAGCCATTCAGTATTTATCTTATATATGCTTGATTGCACAAATATGAGATATGGTAATGGAAACGACAAACATAGCCCTTTTGTCCCAAGCATAGTAATGGAAACATATGAAAAATTATAAAGAGGAAAAGAGTTTATTAATCAGGGAACACTAATAACTGTGCGTGTGTGCGTGAGAATGTCGTAGATTTTGTACTGAATTCCCAGCTACCTCTATATTTCAAGAATGTTTCGAAGGAAATCATTGTAGAGGAACCAATGATGCAATATATCATAATACAGGATAATGAAACAATTACTCTTACACACAAAAAATTAGGAAGCCTACACATGGTTTAGTTGATGATCTCAACCGCCATTAAAATAAAACTCAGTGTCTCAGTTCAGTCATGAAACCTCGCTTATGAATGATTGTTAATCACTTTCGAAATTCTCGTGCGAGAAAGGGTATAGTTATTATTCTTAAAAAGGTATAGTTATGTTGGTGCTGTTCTAGGATAATCCTAATTATGGTGCTTTGGATAGTAACACAACATTTAAGAAAGGAAACCTGTGCTGAGGCTGACTTACCAAGGGTGCATGACGCATATGCTTCAAGTTCAACTATCCACAGATCAATAGATTAACAAATTTCCTCGATCTCACTACAATCCTTATTGAATAAATTACAAATCATCTGTTAGAGGAGAAAAGCAATCCATAATGAGTATACTGTGGTGTGAATAAACTATTGGGAAAGTAGATATGGAATGCGGAAAGACCTAATCAAACTGATGGTAAACGTGCCTGGACTCCCAATCGGAGGCGGCAAAGGAAGGGGCTAGACGAACCACCAAGGGGAGCACCAGTGCACCACCACATCTCGTCGGGGAGGGCGCTGGCAGGGGCGACACTCGGATCAACCGGCACTGAAGATCGCTGGGAGAGCGCCGCATGGGAAGGCACCGGAATCGGGATTCGGGACGCCGCCGCCGCGCTGGCGGCCACAGCAACCGCAAGGGGCCGCGGACGCAGCGAATCAGCGGAGACTATCGCTGCTTGACCGACGGCGAGACGAACGGCGAAGGGAAATTGGGGATAGGGAGGAGGGGCGATGGCCGTGGTACTTGAACGATAGTCACGGCAACTGCGAGGGCCATGGAGATGCGGCGAATCGGCGGGTCGGGGGAGCGGCGGCGACCGGCGGCGCTGGTGGCAATCGTGAGGGAGGGGGAGCAGCGGCAGGCGGGCGTCGAAGATTTTGGTCGCTGGGGAAAATGCTGTGGAAGGGCCTTATTGCTAGCTGCTATTCAACTCTTTCTCAAGGTTGTTGATGAAAATATGACAAGGCAGATTCGACGGTTCAGTTTCTTTCGATGACAGATCCGACGGTTGAGAGGTCATTGGATGACGTGGCTCAACATTTTGCAAGAGAACGCACGCGTTTTAATATAATAGAGATTGCCTTGCAGGCTTCAATCCTGATAATTTCTGTTGAGTGACAACTGACAACCCTCCACACCGCACAATGAAGCTTTTGCGAAAGTGTTGAACAGTGGAGAGACTGACTCCAACAGATGGAGAGACCCAAACCTATATTGGGTTTGAACAGTGTTGAACATACCACAGCCAAAAAAACTCGATCTCCAACAGAACACCCAACCCCAAACCCAAATGTCGTCACCGCCGCTGCCGGTGGCCGCCGCCGTCCGCCCACAGCACCAGCTTCCCCGCCCACGGGCGCGTCGAGCACCGCCGCCGGGAGTCGTGGAGCACTAGGTGGACGGGGGCGATGCCGAGCGCCTCCACGGCGCGCGCGACGGCGGCGGCCGCCTGGGCGGGCGCGTACGGGGACGGGGTCTGCGAGTCGCCGGTCCGGCCGAGGAGGCGGCCCAGCTCGTAGCGGCCGAGCAGGAGGCCCCCGGCGTGCTTGGAGGCGGCGGCGGCGGAGGAGGAGGACGACGGACGGCGGGGCTGCGGCGACGGGTCCTGCGAGGAGGACGGCGGGGTGGCCGACGGCCGGCGGCGATGGAGGAGAGAGAAGGGCCGGCAGCGATGGACGAGAGAGGAGGCGGAGGGCGAGACGGCGCGGCCGACGCGCGAAGGAGGCGGAGGGCGAGACGACGGCGGCAGGCGGTGGCGGTGGAGCGCGACTCGAAAGAACGGTTGGAGGAAGCCAGACGGGTGGGTCGCGTCGTGCGGGATGCATTTGTGCGTCGCGAGCTCCCCGACTCCAAGAATGCGTCGGTCGATTGGGTCATCTGTTGGAGGCTGTTTTTTCACCTTCCAGTACCCATTTGTGTTTAAGTGAGTATATAGGTCATCTGTTGGAGATAGCCTTAGATGTCTGCTTCAAGAACATGCAGTGCTCGTCATGAATCATATCAGTCTCCACATGACGGTTCCGAGATAGGAGTCGCATTATGCAAGTCCTGGCGCTGTATAAATCTTCTTTCTCGCAATAAAAAGTTACAGGAATGGGAAATCTCTTTTGCGAGCTGGTCCGTGCACGGTATGCTGCTGCTGCATATCAGTACCATGGAGTATCATCTTGCTTATTCAGCAGCGTACCGAGACCACAGCGCCTAGCAGTAGAGTTCGGCAGCTCCTGACGATCAATAAATTTGCCACCATTTAAGTATCCGTTCCGTTGCACTATGTACGGGGATGGCGAAATCTCTAAAATGAAGGGATTTACCTCTTTAGTTCGCGGCCCCGCCCAGCTCAGACCCATGCGCCACGACAGTCAGCAAAATTTTAACCGCATGATTTCAATCGGAGGCGAGTGCTGGCATTGGGTAAGATTGAGTTGGAGTGAGAATTAACAGCAGTTAATGCACCATGTGCTGTGCGGTGAAGGTGAAGAGCCTTTTGCGGGCCCCACTGAACATTTGCTCTTATCTTAATCGGTGCCCATAAAAAATACTATCTCCCGTTCCCCACCCATCGTTTTCTGCTTGACCGACCCACTCCATCGTGGAAAAAAAAAACTGCTCCGCTCGCCTCCCAGCGCCGCGCCCCGCGCGCACCTCCGCCTGCCAGCGCCGCACGCGCCGCGCCTCCTCTCTCCATCACCAGAAACCAGGAGCAGGAGCAACGACGAGGGATCTCGCTTCTAGCCCAGGCAGCTCCCTCCCTCCCTCCCCCCCTCTCTCTCTCTCTCGGCCTGCTCCATGCGTGCGGCTGCTCGCCGCGCTTTCGGCCGAGCCTAGCGGCGGCGATCCATAGCCGGGCGGCGGGGTTGCCCGGTCGACGGCCGTGGCCCGGTCAGCCAGCCTGCCTTTACCTCGCCATCCTGGTGGCCGGAGGGGATGAGCGGGGCCTTTTGTTCGATTCCCAGAGATTAGGGTTTATCGGTTGTTAGCTGTACGGATTGGCTCCGATCTTTGGACGCCGGGCGTTTCTTTTTCGGTTTTGTTCCTCTTTTGGTTTGTGGATCCTGTTCTTGGTCGTCTGAACTTACGTTTTTCTCTGCAGATTCCTGGACTAGGTGCTGATGGCCACCACAGACCTGACGAGCGTTGAGGTGGGTGTGCTCATGCCTGACCTCGCCATCGAGTCCCTGCTGTACTACAACCTATTTCTTTGGGTGAGGTTTCTTGGGAGTTGATTCTTCAGTTTTGCCATGGTTTATTAGGATTTCCTTGATTGATTGTTCCTCACCTTTTAGTGCTACACGGGCTGGGGCATCGGGCGTCATAGCAGCTGGGGAGTCGATTTTATTTGGTTTAGATTATTGTTTCCTCCGATTCTTCAGCCTGTAACTGTCGCTGGCTTTGGCTTGTGCGATTTGGTTGTGGATACTTTCGTTTCTCTTTGAAGGTGATCTTTGTCCTGTGCTCTGTTTCCTGCTAGGTGATGCCTTGCCAGCTGCTCATCCAATGGTATGGCGTGCTCCGGATTTATGCTAGCGAAGGGACATGCAGGGTCATCGGCCTCATGGTCCTAAAATGATTCTCCTCCTCCAATCTGATAGAGTAGAGCAGAGATCAATCTGGTTGTCCATGGTGCTGCTCCCCTCCGTACTGATGAAGTGATGTTTGCAGCACTTTGGCCATATGATTGCACGCCACAAAAGGTGCTTGTCGCTGGATTCTACCTTCCTTATATTTCATTCCACAGATTTTATTTCTATGCTCATGCATTGCTTGAATTTGTGCTGCCTTGTGGTACCTGCTAAGGCAGAATTTTGTGTACTCTTACATGGGGAGGGATTGTAGTGATTTTGTGCCTCTAATAGAAAATAGATGGTTCTGTCCTAAGCAGCATCGTTATTATTTTAGGCAAGCTCTTAATTATTTTCTACTGTAATCCTGTATTTGCCATATCTGGCTGATGTTGTGCCGAGTATGATGGACATTTTGAGGCTCCCATTTGCCTCCTTCGTGTTGTCAAATCTAGAAATCACAAAACAGGCCTAACAGGTGACAAGCAAATGGAAGAACTCTATTCTTTTTATATTATTCTTTTGTAATCAGTGAACTACTGGTTTGATGGTGCCTTGAATTTAATAATGTTATATGGCATAGTGATTAGCAATTAATTACTACGCATGGAATTATTTAGATATCATACATTTTTTTCATTGAGTTGGGATGTTCTGATCTTTATGTTGGCTCTTTAGCGCTTGCCAAATAATTTTGTGCACTGCGTGAATGTGTCATCTGTTCCTGAGTTGGCCTATGATTATTTCTAATGCATTTCCTTTATCTTATTTGGCGCCTACTGAAGAATGAATGAACATGCAACAAAGCCAGGTCTCGAGTCCTAGAGAGGCAGCATTTCCTTCATCTTGCTTGCCTCTTCAATGAAACCCAACACAAAGGCTCTATCTTCATTAGGTGAAAAATGAATGGAACAGCTCTCTCTTTTACTTTGTGCTTTGTCTCAACAAGAACCATGAATTTTGACGGTTTCTTGTTCAGTTCCTAAATCATTTTCCTCTCAGAATGTTGTCCTGAAAAAAAGGGCAGCATTGTTCTTGCTGCCAATGTTGGAAGGGAAACTGAAAAGTATTTTCAGTTCAGGTGAGGCGTCTTTTTCGATATTTTAGATTTTGTTGTAGTCTCACTCTCTTGATATCTAATTATACGTTACTTATCAATGCTATTACAGGTTAACCTTTTGGCGCCTGGCAAATATTATGCTTTTGTCCGTTTTTGATCTTCCAGTTTCTCTTTTGGCCATTTTATATTCTAGAAAATGGTAGCACCAACCTAATAGGCTGATATGGCTTCTTTTGGGTGAAGGATTTTGACAGGTATGTGCCTTCCAGACTTGGATCTGGAGATGTACATGTTCTGTTATGCTCAGTCAAAACACAACAGTGTTAATTGTTGCAGGGTTGTTCCTGAAATACGATGCTTCTGAGTTTGGAATGAGCATATATGTACAATATGAGATAGGTATGTCCCCAGGTTGTTGGGCGATATTGCAGCATTTTGAATGCATCTGAATTTTTTGTTTCTTTAATTTGTTGAGTGTGGGTCTTATGTGTAATATCACTGGTTGTGAGCTCTTAATAACTATGTGCAATAGTTAGCATTTACCGCTAATACTTACCAAAGCTGTTGTAAATTAAGGCGGGGGACGATATGGTCAACAATTATTTTTTGTTATTTGTGATGATTTTTTTTTCCCTCTATCAGCTATCGAACCGCCCCTAGCCTTTATGTTTTGTGCATGTGCACAGCAATTGCTTCATTTTCCATAGATTCCAGGGATATCTAGATACTTTTTTTCATTTAAGCAATTGTCTGATGTTCTACTATTGGCAGTTTGGCACTAGGATGGCCTCTAAAGTATGCTGTCAATAGCACCTCATCTTCAATCAGGCTCAAAGAGTGGGTGCCGACTGAGGCTACTGTATTATTCCAATCTATGAGCTCAAAGTTTAAATTATGCTGGATGAAATGTTAGTCATTGTTGTTAAGCCAAGTGATTACTCCGCTATAACTTTAGGAAGCTTGTTTATGACTTCTAAATATCAGCATATGTACTTCTACAATTTATTTGGTTTGGCCTAAAATATATTCCATTTTGTATTGAAGCATTTTTTTTTTTGTCAGCACTGATGCACTATATTTTGTTCAGTTACTTCTGTTTCCTTATGATTTGCTTCCATCATCTTCAATAGAGAATGTACAGCCTCCAAATGTCATATTGCTTATTGTCCTTCTTATTGGAAGAAAGAAATTGCAGTGTGAAAACATTTTTTTGTGACGAAATAATTTTATGACTGAATGCTGACCACTTGAGCAGTTTAATGTCATTTCTTGATGTGTGGCTTACATAGTTTTTCTCTTACGAAGTATATTCCTTACCATTGACTAGCTAAGTTTACCAGTGGTTTAGGCTCGACATCAATCAGCAAAACGAGTTTATTGAAATACAAGGATCAATGGATCATGGATGTTAATAGACCCCATTGGCAATGCCTTCATCTTACCTTCCTTTCCTCTTAGAAAAGTCATATTCACAACATATTTCAGTTATGATTATTTACTTGGGATACTTCTCTAGACACATGCACTGTATTTTATTTCCCAGTTCAATCACTAATTACATTCCAATTGTTATTCTGAGTTCAATTTAGTAACCAGCTATATGGATATACTGTAGCCACCACTTTCAAGCTACTGTACTTAATAACTACGACTTGGGCTTCTATTGCCAACAGCCTGCTCGTGCTGACGACAAACAGAAAAGAAGTAATGAATTACATAATGTAAAGCATACTTGCTTCCTTTCCAATGTACTAGGAAAAATAATCCTTTCCTGAATGATCTATACTTCATTACTTTCTAAAAGTATTTCTATTTCTCATGTTTTATTTGATGCCATCATTTTCTTCCACAATTTAGTCAACTAAATATATTCCGCGAGAAAGGCAGTTTAATTAATATTTCAGGAAGAAGCAACCTTCCTCAATCTTCCTACTTATTGCCACTGCAAAAACCCATAATTAAACCACCTAATTGGAATGCAATGCCTCTTTACCTCGACGAGGTCAATACGTTCTGCAGAAGTACACATATAGTTCCGGCTAAAAAAATTACCCCGTTACTGCACAGCCATAGTAGGACACATAACATGATCTAGATTTATATCTATGGATCCATCACATAGGTGTTTTGTTTCTTGGCTATGTTTTCAACTACAGCCATTCTATCCTTTTGCTTGATGCCTTTTAAATATTCTTTTTATGGGTGCCTGCGGTCAAATTTTTTATGAGATGAGCCTTTTGGCATATCTGATACTTCTTTCTGCATTTCATAAGTTAGCTCATGGGAGCAGCTTGAAGAATTAATGTGCCCTCTGCTAAAATATTTACAATTACAGATATTCTTCTTGTTTTCGGCAATGCACCTTTTTCCTATCTGCACAGTCGTGCAGCATCAGTGCTTGCCGATGCCTTGCTTCCTTCTTTTGTGGCCTTGCAGTTTGGCACTACCGATTTGTGTTCATGGATTTTCCCCATGTCTTTTGTGTATTTTTTTTGTTGTCCATTATATGTTAGAGCTAAGACTGCATGTGCTTAAGGAATAAAATTAGCAGTTATGATACATACAATTTTTTGGTGTGTGGGTGTGTGCATTGTTTTTCATGGTTGACGCTCACGTCTTTTGGATTGAAACAGAAATTTATTCTCCACAGGTTGGTTTCATAAGGAGCAGTAGAACAAACTTGGACGTGAACCATTGGATCTTTCGGACAGCATCTCATATGAAGAAAGAGTTTTGATGTTGTAAGTTTCTGTTTGTTTTGGGCGTTGAAAGATATAATCATGTTTTTCAGTCTTACTGCAAGTGCCCAGGCATAATGAGTACTGCAGTGAACGTATCTTGGTGCCCGAGGTCATGGAATGATGCTCATACAACGGCACAATTTGAGGTCTGTGTTTCTATCTGTAGCATTTTTTTTTCCATTTTCTGTTCAGAGAGTTCTTATGTATCCATTGTTTAAACTTTGTGCTCACTGCTGCTGCCTGCTACAGAAATTTACCAAATTATTATTGTAAGAGAGGCAGCAGCGATTTTGTTCTTAAATAGAACCAGGGATGGCTCTGTCCTCACCGTCCTCATTTTCATTATTTTTGAAGCGAGCTCTTAATTGTTTTCCACCTTGATCAATTACTTTTTCCTGCAAAAGAAATCAACTTTTCTGGAAAATAAAGTAATACCTCCTTGAACTGTTTGAGATATCCGTTAAAAATACAATATTTTTTTATAGATGGCCATTGGAGAAAAGAAAAGCAGGAGGTAAACTCTGCTAGAAAGAAAAGAGAGCAATTACGGGTAGTCAAAAATCAATTTTCTCAGCATAAATAAGAAGCCATGGATCAATGAATCAGCACATTGATCCAACTGATAGTTTGTGCTATATTCAGATGACCAGTGCCAATTTAGTAAGTTATCTTTTGAAGTGTTATTCCATTTTCGTAATTCTGAACTGTTATTCTATCTTAGCTGCGAGTTATCTTTTCAAAAGGACAACAGGTAATCTGGTTTCAAGCTCTTCACAGCATAAATAAGAAGCCATGAAATCAATTTCGAATATTAATTGCCATGATGATAATAGTGTTCCTTATTATGGGAAGGCTTCTACAGGAATTAGGCAAAATTAAAATGCAGCTATAGTTAGCTGAAGAACAGTATGTTTCATTTAAGTCTCTTGCTGGGCAAACTAAATGTTGGTGCGTTGCTATGTTACATAACCTGTCTATAAATACGAATCTTTGGTTCAATTTCTATAGTGTTTATTCATGAATGTCCAGTGGTTAGTGCAGGTGCAACCTTCTGATTTATATAACCATTTTTGCTTTATATAACCATTTCATTATCATTCTACAGCAGAATTAATGATGACAAAAGTAACTACACAACCATTATTTTGTTCCCGAAATAGTGAGTTATGAAGCAAATTACATCCACAAAAGTGGTCTATTATATCATAATTACATATTTTGTTGTGGAGATGGTGGGTATCTCGATTCGAGCATGGCCACCAGGTGGTATACAAATCCCAACATACCAGAGGCAAGACAAATCCAGAAAAGATACTGGAACTAAGTCATAATAATTATTCACCATGTTGACTCTTAATCCAGCCATGTTATATTCTGCAGATCTACTTTGTAAGATAAACTCCATATTAGATGTATCCAATGCGCTACATCAATAACGGCTTTTTGTTCCCTGTTTAGGCCAGTGTTACACTCCTCTATTTTTACTTCCCTCCTTGACTTGCTTCTTAATTTCAAGAAGATGACGACATTGGTATTCTTGATGATGAGTCCACTGATATTCCTTGTTGTTAATAAGAACAATACCTAGCATATTTATTCATTAGTTATACACTATTCCTTTATTTAGTTGCCTGCACTATACCATACTTGCACTATACCATACTGGTCATGTACTTTCTATACTTCACAGAGCTGAACCTTACATCAGCTTGACCAAATTTCATGTTGGTTGGAGGCTATAAGGAACAATCAGCAACTGAAAAAATGTAGGAAAAATTACTTTACCCATCAAGTCATACTGAATACTTTAGTTGTTGTCCTGCTCATGAAACTGTTGACTCTGTTTTAAATTTTGCAGGAAAAATTGGGGTATTGCACTTTGTTTTGCTGTAAATACTGAATAGTCCATAGTGCTGGATCCTTTGATGTACAAAGTGCTATGGCCAAACCCAACTACTGTCCTGTCTCTTCTCCTTACTGTTTGTTACAACGATGATGGATCAGAGACGACTTTTAGTGTTTAGCGCTCCCTTGCGCTGGAAGCTTATAAGCTCGCGTGATGTTTGGCCATGATAGATATGTAAGGTATGCTACCTTTGCTACTCAAAACTGTCACTAAGTAACCAGAATTATGTATTGACGTCAGCCAAGATCCCTACTGTATCTATATTTTCTGTTTTCTCGCACCGGACTAAACAGCGAAACCACATGCTTTCTGTAAATAATAGCTAAACTAAGTCTATATTGAATTATACTATCTCCTTGCTTCTTGAACACCATGGTTTATTCGTTTCTACTGTGTTAGACTGCAGAATTGTTCGACACACATTAACCTGATATATTTTACGTTAACCAACAGCTATGTGCTATTCCTCTTTATTTTTAAGCCTATTTTTTACAAACAGCGCGCGATGGCGTGGCGCCGCCTTTGTTTAGCAACACATGATCTGGAACATATAAAGCCAAACTCACGATCAGCTACCATTACCCCATGGTGCGCTGAGATATTATCCATCTTCTTAGCCTGTAGAAATGCTATATGAATGAGACCTATGTTGCGCTCTATTATATTACATATTATTTACCATGTAATTGATCATACATGCACTTGGCAGCAAATTGTTATCATTGTGGTTTGCATCACTTATCTTTGTTTCAACATAAATTTCAGGGACCAGTGCAGAGATAGACTCAAAGAAAATATGCTTGAAAGGGTGCTTGTTCAACGGTGTTAGCCAGCTGATAAGATGATGTTCTTTTCCCTTTTTAGTTATTCCGGTTCCTTCTTAGCTAAATGTTGCCTTACGTATAATTATATAGCTAATTACTTATGTATTACTCTACTCCAGTTTTTTTCAATGATATTTTTTTCCAGACGGCGCGCGAGGGCGCGCCGCCTACCACTAGTCTAATCTACTCCAAGGCAGCCCCCGTGCTTGGTCCCGACTGCTGCGTAGTACTCCTATCAATGCTGGACGACGTGCTCATTCATTCTTCAGCGTGCGCGAGATCAACAGAGATTACACGTAAAGATTCGCAGCGCCATGAGTGCGTTAACAAGATGTTCACTCGATTAGGACATGAAACGAAGTTGCTAGAACAATTTGCTTCATAGTTCACTACTAGGATCGATAGAGAAAACAGAAGGACACCACACAGATCATCAGTTCATCACACGAACACAAACCAACGCAACCATCAACTAAGAACAACGAGACAGCTAAACACCAACGCTTCGAGACGAAATCGAACTAACAGCTGCCCTCCATGGCGCTCTACTCTACGCCTTGGCCTCGTTGGCCTTCTTGAACGCCGCCGCCTGCGCCGCCGCGGCGCTGTCGGATCCGCCGGCCGCGGCCGCCGCGAAGGCGTCGCGCACCTGGTCCGTGGTGTAGGGGAAGCTGGCGCGGGTCATGGAGTTGAGCAGCGCCGCCGCGCCCTCGCGGAGCAGAGCGCCGGCGCCGTCGGTCCTCGAGTTCGCCAGCGCGTCCTGGATGCTCATGTTGGCGCCGCCGAACGACGTGCCGCCGCCGGTGCCGAAGAAGTGGCCCATGCTGCTGCTGGGGAACCGGCCGCCGATCGCCGACCAGATCTCCATCGGGTGCGACCTCCAGTAACTGACACGACAACACAATGACGGACAAGCCCATCAGTGACATGTTTTTTTTTTGTGGGAGTCGGTGACAGTTTTTGCAGAAACGAAATGGAAGACTGATGGAAGTGTGAGTGGTCGCTTACTCGCATGAGCCAGGGAGTGAGCTGGGGCTGTGCGGGTCGACGGGGACGAAGGGCATCGGCGTGGTTGTGCCGAAGCCACCCGTCGACGGTGTCGCCGGGGAGCCGCCGCCGTAGGCGCCGTGAGAGGGCGTCGGGGAGCTGCCGTAGGCGCCGCCGCCGTGGGACGGCGTAGTAGGGGAGCTGCCGAAGGCGCCGCCGTGCGACGGCGTAGTCGGGGAACCGCCGTACGCTCCGCCACCGGACGGCGGGACGGTGAGGTCCCGAACCCGCCGTGCGCGGGGGTCGGGCAGCGCGCCGGAGCCCGCGTGCGGAGGGGAGTCGTAGCTGCCGCCGCCGTGGGACGGTGACGTGCCGCCGTGCGACGGGACGGGTGTGACGCCGCCGTGCGACGGCACCGGGGTGATGCCGCCGTGGGTGGGGGTGATCCCGGGGACGAAGCTGCGCGGGTCCACCCCCGGCACGCAGTCCGGCTTCTTCACGTCACCTGCAACAAACCAACCAACCACAGGTCAGCTTCCTTTCCATGCATCGAGAAAACGAGACAGTCACTCAACAAGTGTCAGGCATGCCGACGCCAACAACTCTGAAGACGAACAAACGTACTGTAACGTACCTTGGCTCGCCTTCTCCGCCGGGGTGCTCCTGGCCTCGACCACGCCGACGAAGGCCTGAGCGGCCAGCGCGGCGAGCACGAAGCTCGCGAGCAGAGACCTCGCCACCATGGCTGCTGCTGCTGCTTCTCCGCCTCGCCTCCTCGCCTCGGCTGCTGCTACTGTGGAGTGGAGTGAAGTGGACTGGGCTGTGGAGCGGTGCAGATGAGCTGAAGTGAGCAGATGAGCGAGGGTATAAATAGCGGGAGCAGAAGCTACCAGACTGGCGCCATGGGAATTGAAGGCGAGCGTCGTAAATTCATGAGGACGCAGATGACGCAGCGGGTGGTTGGTGACGGAATTCAATGTGCGCGTCGAGGTCTCGACCGATCCATCCATTGCTCGATCATCATTCCGATCGAGTAGGCAAGGCGTGCGCTTGCCTCCGCCTCCGCAGCTGGACGCGTCGTTCGATCCGATCGTCGTTCTCTTCCCACGCGCTCTCGGTGCTCTGTTTCGCCAACCATGGAAAAAACAGAGGCACATGCATATGCTCTGTTTCTTGATTGATCATCAACAGAGGCACACGTAGTTGATGATCGATCAAGAACTGTTGAGTATGCTCGCCAAATAGAAGGCACAGTTAAGTAATTCCGTAGTGATCACTGTAAATTATGTTGATCACAATGATCGATCAAGGTAGATAATTCTGATGGAAACAATTAGGAAAACACCGTATCTTCGAATCACACGAACAGCACATGACTCAAGTACTGTCAGCCTCTCTCTACATGCTGAAATGGTTGGGCCAATCAGTAATCACCATTGATCAAGGCGTTCTTCTGAAAGCATTGATCCGCTCTTGACTTGGGTCGCCATCGGTCTGTTCGTCATAGATGCCGCAATGAATAAAGGCTGTTCGTTAGTTCTTGCCTCTGCATGATCCGGCTCAGGGGTCCACGGTTGTGTTGTCTTCGCTGCATTTGTTCTGCTTTGCAAGCTGGTCTGTCCAGCTGTTTTGAACAGTGACGGGTAATAGCAGTACTGTAGATCTGAATTCCATTTTCGGAACCGTGATTTTTTTATTGGTGCAGAGTAAATCCAAGAGAAAATACGTGCACTCTGTAGACTGTATAAATCAGAAATGAGACTGAATTTGTTGAGAGTTTATGCATGATGCACTTCAACATGTTATGATCAGTACTCCTATAGGAGTACTAGATTGTGATAACATGCCTTATCACATTTACTCCTAGTACTAAGAGTAGTTGGTCAGCAACATGCCCCTCTTCCATCATGAAAGGAAGTTTCCCCAAAGCACCTCTAACGATCCTTGAGCCAAATGCAGGACCTCTCTCCACTGATGATTGTCTGGTTATAATTTGGCTAAAGCTGGGGTTATTGAATGTCACCTAATTAGGAAATGTTGGGTTCAGAAGAAAGAAGAGAAATTGCAGTGTGTATTGAATGTGTATAGGATGAGATGGGGTGGAAATTTGAAGTGGGTGGGGTATGTTTACCGTGGCACGCGGCATCCCACTATCAAGAACCACTCCACTCCATGTGACCTTCACATGCTTCATCCCAACACGGTCCTTCGTCTGCAGTAACTCGGCAATTACCTCACGACCAAGAACGACCGACACGAATCCATCAACACAAATTTGGATTGAGGAGCTTTTACATTACTAGTAGTATTTCAGAATCAGAGATTGATCAATAAAGAGTTCAGTTGTTGCAACCGTAAGCACAACCGCAAAACATGGGCAATTTTCTTGAACTTTCAGTACTGTAATGTACTCGAAGGTCAAGATCCAAGCCGAGCAGCAACACTGATGAATGCTTTGTCCGGTCAGGATCCGAAGCCGTGTCCGTGCAAGGATGCATACGGCACGCTTGGTTGACCGAAATCATCTCTGGACCTCGAGGAACGGATTGGTCCAGCCAGCTCCATACGTCCTTGATCCAACACTTGCGTCGCATGCACTCGAGCAAGCTAGCTGAGCAGTGAATGCTCGCGAGCATCCCAGTAACAGTTGAGCGCTGATTCCTGGAACTTGAGGTCTCCGCGCAATTGCAAATTGAAATTTGCACGGCAGCGTCGCAGATTCTGCAGACGGACAGAGGAGAGGGCGGGGCCGAACGGTGCCGAGAAGAGAACGTCCTTGCTGTTCTCTGGCTCGCCAGCTCGCAACGGCGTCAGTACAGCGCCACCGTCCACCGGCCCTTGCTGTTCTCTGTCTCGCCAGCTCGCAACGGCGTCAGTACAGCGCCACCGTCCACCGGCCCGTCACACCACGAGTACCTGCAGCTCCATTTACCACCACCACCACCACCACCCATCCATGGATCCGCCGGAGCATTCATCATCGGCCACCTCTTGCGTGCAACCTGCACTGTTGCTGCTACAATTACAATTGCTCCTCTTGCTTGTTTTGCGCATATGCTAGGCAGCTACTCCTGGGCGATGATGCACCATGGCTTGCAGGTTTCTTTCCTGGTGTTACTGCTGCTCCACCACCACCAAGCCTTCATGAGGAAAGGGAAGGCAGTAGATCCATGCCCTTGAATGCGCATTGAGTTCCTGCTGAGCACCAACAGGTCAAGTCTTCATGAGGAAGGACTGTGCCAGCATTTCAACAGGGTCAATGCTTATCTTCAGACACACCAGAGAATTTGCTCTGCTACCCAGCTGTACTGCATGTTCATTTCTTAGAGTATTTCCTTTTCTTTTTCAGCAGATGTAAAACCTTTTTTTTTTTCTCAGTAGGACAATGGTGACCAGGGAGAGCAGAGAGAGATGGAGAAGAAAGTCTCACTGTCTCAGCTGATGATGTTGGGAGGCAAGAACTTGAGCATGGGAGAAAATGGCGGGCTATCCATGCCTCGACATTCCGGCGCCATTCCTCAGGCCCATAGAGAATGGGAGGCACAACGAACGCAGAGACAAATTCATTGGGAGAAAAATGTCAAGAGTTCTACTCTTTAATTAAGGAGCTACACTATTCATGTGCGTTGCAGTACTATATTATGCGCGTACGTACAGCAGGACCAGTAGAGCTACAGCAAGGATTCCAAGGAATAGAAGGAAACCTTTATTTAAAAAAAAAGAATTTTTGTCTACAGGACATTACTATTAAAGAGTGGTTTTGTCCATAGGCCATCATAAAACTCGATTTTGTCCCCTAGACACTACAAAATTTGATATTTGCCCACTGAATAAACTCAAATAGTTTGATGTTTTTCATCTCAACGAACAAAATGCATTACTACTTGAAAACTGATATAACGTTAGGTTCCCTAACATGTGATTTTATTTTTTTTAATTGTATCATAACTTTTGTTCCCAAAACAAAACTAGTATTTATGTTTAAATCCAAACTATGCATACAATCAGATAAACATTTATAAAAAAAATCACATGCATAGGGGAATTTGCTGTATCGTTGTGCCGAATTTCACATAGTGTGTATTTTCTGCATTGAAATAAAAATAAACTTCAAAATAGTTTATTTTCTGGTATATTTTTTGTGGACATATATTACAATTTCATAAGGTTTATGTGACAAAAACCGAGTTTAAAGATGTCCTACAAACAAAACAAAACCACTTTTTCAGTGTTCTTTAGACGAAAAAGGGCAAGCCCACATGGTAAGCGCAGTAAGCTTGGCTAGGCCCAACTATAAATGGAAGGCCCGCTTATCACTTAGGTTGAAAAGGCCTACATGGCCCATTTTAACTTTTTTGGTGAAGCCAGCTAGTGGCCCGTGGTTAAATTCACGCCAGCGAGCGTGTGTGAGTGATGACAATTAACGAGCGCTTGATCTCAAAAAAAAAAAATTAACGAGCAGCTTAATTGCCTCGCGTTATACGCAGTATTAATTCACTGCGCCATTACAGTGTGCCAGCCGATTACCGCAGGGAATGGAGTAACTCCCAGCTCATGAAGTACGCTAACGGCTGTCACCGCTAATTGCTCTCTCACTAATTAAGGAACCCAACGGTAAATTCGCCTCAGGCATCCTCCCGTATATATACGCGTGCGCACCAGACCATCCATCGCACAGATCGAGCAGACACAGAGCATAGCACCACCGACTGATTCTTGTGCACGTACGCCAGGTTAAGCTCTAAGCTTCCAGTAATTAAGCGTCCGGGATTAGTGTTGTACTAGTAGCTAGGTAGAGGAGGAATCAGGTTTCGGTTGGCAGTACTTGCGTCGGCGGCGGGCATGGTGATGGCACGGGCGCAAATGGCCCTGCTCGTCGTGCTCCTGACGGCCAGCAGCTGCGCGGCGCGCGACTTCGTCGTCGGCGGCCGCGACGGGTGGACGACGAACCCCGGCGAGCCGCACAACCACTGGGCCGAGCGCAACCGCTTCCAGGTCAACGACACCCTCGGTCAGTGACTCTTTCGTCGGCATTCGCTCCCGTAATTAGCAGCATATATAATGCATGCGAGGATCTGATATGGCGCTGTGTTGCTGTGTGCTCGATGAATGCAGTGTTCAAGTACGACAAGAAGGTGGACGCGGTGTTGCGGGTGAGCCAGAGCCACTACGACGCCTGCAACACCACCGAGCCCTGGAAACGTCTCGACGGCGGCGACGACCGCTTCACGTTCGACGTCTCGGGCCCCTTCTTCTTCATCAGCGGCGACGCCGGGCGCTGCCGCGCCGGCGAGCGGCTCATCGTCGTCGTCCTCGCCGTCCGCAACAACACGCCCTCGCCACTCCCGCTGCTGCCGCCGCCTCCACCACCCAAGTCGGCGTCGTCATCGCCTCCGCCACCGAAGCCGGCGTCGCCGTCGTCGGCACCTCCCGCTCCGTCCCCGACTCCGCGCGCGTTGCCTCCACCGCCGCCACCGCCATCTGCTTCCGCGGGGAACGCCTCGTCGCCTTCTCTTGCACCGTTGACCGCGCCCGCGCCATGGACAAAGAACGGGACCTCGCCACGGTCGACGCCGTCGTCCGCCGTTGCCTTGAGGGCTGGCGTTCTGGCGTGCCTTTTAATCGGTGCAACAGCAGCAGCGATTCTATAGCCGATAGGTCGTCCTCTGATGGATGCTCTTTCCTTCACGCAGCAGTATTATAAACTTAAAATTTCTGTTCCGTTTGATTTAGAATGCACGTTGCGAAATAACTTTTGTTTTGACGTCTGTTTGATCTGTTCTAGAGAGTGGAGGAGATATGTAAATCTTTTTAGAATGAAAATTTTCATTTCTGCGTGGTACCTTTTTTTACAGTGTTGTTTGATGCTCCAATCTCTCTTCATGCCATGAACTGAAATATGAACCCAGTGGTGAGGTTCGACGCCGGGCGCTGCCTGGCCGGCGAGGGACTCATCGTCTTCGTCCTTCCCGCCTTCCACCTGCTCGACGAAAAGTTTCATTTCCGCGGGGTTCTTGTTAAACTGTGTATGCCAAAATTTCGACCACAATCTAGCGTCCTCCTTCAACGACACCATCGACTCCCTCCAACTCATGGAACTGCCGCTTCTTGACCAACTCTTCACCTGGACAAACAACCGCTCCGACCCTACCCTCGCCAAACTAGATCGCGTGTTCCTCAACTCTGACCACAACTCTCTCTTCCCCAACACCACCCTCACCTCCCTTACCCGCACCCACATCTGACCACACGCCTCTTCTCACCACCATTCACACCACTCTTCCACAACAGTCCTCTTTCCGCTTTGAAAATTCTTGGCTCCTCGAACCTACCTTCCTCCCCAAAATGCTCTTGGCCTGGGATGCTGCGGCCTGCAATGGTGATGCGGCCGGTGTCCTTGCTGGGTGCCTCAAAGCCACGAGACATGCTGCAAAGGTTTGGTCTAGACACAACCGATCCCCCCTTCTCTTCATACAAATTGCAAGTTTATTATTAAACTATTTGATCTTTTGGAGGAGCACCGTGTTTTGTCTACAGGAGAGAAAGAATTACGATCGCTCGCGCAGGACCGGCTAGCCCTGCTGGTCAGAGAACGCGCGGCGTACTGGAAGCAACAAGGCAAAATCAAAGCGATCAGGGAAGCAGATGCAAACACCGCGTTCCACCATGCGCACGCATCCAACAAGCTGAGGCACAACTCCATCAAGACTGTCAATGTGGCTGGCGATCTCATCTCAAGCCATGAAGGAAAAATTGCCGCTTTCACACCTACTACAAAATACTGCTCGGTACTGAAACTCCAACCACTTGGCATTTTGATCTGGGTGCAATCTACAGCAATGTCAGCCCGGTTGATCTCAGCAGCCTTAGCGGCCCAGTCAGCATTGCCGAAGCCAAACAAGCCCTTGCTTCAATGTGTACAACCAGCGCCCCAGGCCCGGATGGCTTTGGGCCGGCTTTCTACCTGGCAGCATGGGAACACATCAGGCCACAGATGGAATTCTTTATCAGCAGCTTCAACAGTGGCACTCTAGACCTCCAACGCCTCAACAGAGCACACATCATCCTGCTGCCAAAGAAACCCGGTGTTTGCACCATGGATGCCTATCGGCCGATCTCTCTACAGAACTGCCCTCCCAAGATTGTGGCAAAAGCTCTCACCCTACGCCTGCAGAAAAAGATTACAAGCTTGATAGACATTGATCAAACTGGTTTTATCCAAGGACGTTCTATCTCAGAAAATTTGTTCTTGCCACTGAACTGGTCCAAGTCTGCCACAAAAGGAAGATACCGACGCTCGTGCTCAAGCTAGATTTCGCTAAGGCATTTGATTCTGTTGTTTGGAGCAGCCTTATGAAGATTATGCGGTCCCGAGGCTTGCCGGAGCAATGGTGCACATGGATTGACAGCATCCTAACATCCTCACACTCTGCGGTTGTTGTGAACGGATGTCCCGGCCCTTGGTTCAGATGTAAGAAAGGACTCCGGCAAGGCGACCCTCTTTCCCCGTACCTCTTCCTAATTGTGGCAGACGTGCTACAAATGCTGATAAAGAACTCCAGGCCTGTCCACCATCCAGTCATCCAAGGGCAATCTTGCCCGGTCCTCCAATACGCCGATGATACACTCATCCTCCTCCGAGCTGACCATGAAGATGTTCTCAACCTCAAAACACTGCTAGGACATTTCTCAGATGCCACAGGTCTAAAGATCAACTACACAAAGAGCACTCTCGTCCCTATGCATGTGCCCGAGGATGACCTGCCCACAATAATGGATGTGCTTGGCTGCAAAAGAGAGGGTTTCCCGCAAAACATACCTAGAGCTGCCACTATCCAATGAGAAGCTAAAGTTATCGGCTTTCAGCCCCCTCATGTCCAAAGCAGATGTTCACTTATCCGGATGGCAGTGCAAATTCCTCAACCACATGGGTAGGTCTAAATTGATAGACTCGACCATGGATTCTTTACCCACATATGCCATGTCAGCGGTAATGTTCCCGGTGGGCGTGGTCGAGGGATACAACAAAAAACGACGTGCCTTCTTGTGGGCTGGCAAGGATAAAGTGTCGGCGCCCAATGTCTTGTTGCATGGGACAACGTATCAACACCTAAACAGAATGGCGGCCTTGGCATCCGCAACATCGCCATCCAAAATCAGTGCCTGCTCATGAAGATGCTCCACCGTCTGCACTACCCTGCCGGGTCTGCCTGGGCAGCTTGGGCGCTATCTCACATCAACCTTGCAACACTGGAAGGGCCCCTTGAAGGCTCGCACCGGGATGCCCTGCGTGAATTGTTACCGGCGTACCAAAGCATCACAACATCCATTGTTGGCAACGGTACAGCCACTGACTTCTGGCATGACACATGGCTGCCAGGTGGCCCACTAGCAGAAACTTTTGAAGCCCTATACAGCCATTCCATTCGCCCGGCAATGTCGGTACATGATATCCTTGGTCACGGCCTTCGTGGTACACTGCAGCCAAGACTGACCGCTGTGGCAACTGAAGAATTCAGCACCGTAATGAGCATCCTTTCCGACATTCAGCTCACAACAACACCGGACCAGCGCCACTGTCCCTTTGCAGCAAATGGGGCAAAATTCAAAACCTCACCGCTGTACAAGATCCTAGTTGGAGTCGGAGAGCAACCAGAATTTGCAAAGTATGTGTGGAACAAACGATCCCCTCCCAAGGTACAATTCTTCATGTGGTTGCTGTCACAAGAGAGAATCCACTGCAAATCGAACCTGCACATCAAAGGTATCCTGGACAGTGCAACCTGTGACATTTGCACCCAAGCTGATGAAACGGCAAGACATCTGCTGTTCGAATGTCCCTTTGCAGCCACGTTCTGGCAATCACTAGGGGTCGATCCGGCCACCGCATCACTGTCACCAAGCTGTGGGAAGTCACACGACCACCCCACTTCCCCCTCAAGCACTTCGATGTGTTCATCCACCTCTGCTGCTGGAACTTGTGGAAGCACAGGCACGACATTGTCTTCCGCGAAATGCACTCCTCACTCGGTAGGCTAAGGCTTGCGTGCAAGAGTGACGCCATGCTGTGGAAGTATCGCTGGAAAGATGAGGATAGTTATGTAGCTGAATCCTGGTGTCTTCTTTTGTCTTCCCCAATGGCTTAGCTATCTACATTCCTTGATGTAAACCTTAATATTGTAACCATTGATGGACGGGCCATGTGCCCGACCCCCTTTATCAATGATATCAGGTGGGGATGCTCTCCCTCCGTCGACCTTCAAAAAAAAAAACAACTGTGTATGCCATGCATTGAAATTCTGTTCCATTTTTTTTTTGAGGAAAAATTCTGTTCCATTTGGTTTAGGATGCACGTTGAGAATTAACTTTGATTTCGCGTCGGGTTCTATTCTAGAGAGGAGAGATGTAAATATTTGTTAGATCTAGTGATATGTACTATGTGGAAGTTGTTTTCCCAAAGGGGACCCTTTTTTTTTTTGGTCCTTCCTTTATTTTTGCGTCATGGGCAGCCTTTTCTAAAAAGTCTTGTGCTCAGGTGCCCATTTTAGAGAAGTTTGCGCTTGGGTTCTATTCTAGAGAATGGTGACATGTAAATCTTTGTTAGAACGAAAATTCCATTGAGCCAATAGATCCAATGATGTGTAAGTTGAAGTAGGCCTTTTCGATTCTTATTACAATTTGTTAATTTGAGAAATACAACCCAGACGCGGAAACTCACATCTCAGCCCCCAGCACATACGAAAGGCTTCCATGTTATAAACAAATAAATGTCTGTACTTTGACGAAAGTCTTCGATGTTAAAACAAAAGAAATGGTTGTACTTTGAAGGGTCTTCAACCAAAATTGTTTTATTACTTTAGGGGCACGCAGCAGTACAGTTTCTAGGACCAGAGTCCACGTCCTCGTTTCATCTTTGTGGTGGCGCTCCATTTGTCTCGTCCGTTTCCTAATGGGCGCGTTCGGCAGCCGGAAGTTCAGCCGCTGCTGCTGATTGCTGGTGCTACAGTCCACGCGTTGCTACAGTGTCCATTTCCTCCGCTACAGCGTTCTCTTCTCACTATTCAAACTTGCAACTGCAACTGCATTCCTCCAACCGAACACCCCCGAATGGCTGGAGCAATCGAGTGGGCGGCCTCCTCCTACTCATCAGCGCCGGCACTCGAAACGTAGGAACGGCCGTGGACATCATCAAATCCTGCCTCGTGTGTACATATGCACACACAGCCAAGCAGCGTGCAGACCAGACTCAGAGCAGTACTCCGAATTCGATCCTGTGCTTGCGAGCGCCGTGCTACTCGGGGAACCAGGACTTGGTGGATAGTTACGTGCGTCGGCGAGGCCATGGCGTCGCCGTTCGGCGTGATCACTCTGTACCTCCTCCTCTCATCGTGCTCCTCACGGCGAGCGGGTGCGCGGGGCGCGGATTTCATCGTCGGCGGCGGGCGCGCGAAGGGTGGAAGGACGAACTTCGCCGAGCCGCAAGACCACTTCCAGATCAACGACCCTCGGTGAGTGACACTTAACAATCTAGGCACTTTTGCACATGTCCTCGATCGCGTTACATTCGTTTCCGTGGCAACATCAACATGTGCGTGCATGAGCAGTGTTCAGGTACGACAAGGCCATGAACGCCGTGCTGTGGGTGAGCAAGAACCACTACGACGCCTGCAACACCACGAAGCCCTTGCTCCGCCTCGACGGCGGCGGCTCCCGCTTCGTGCTCAACAGCTCGGGCGCCTCCTCCTACTACTTCATCAGCGCCGACGCCAGATGCTGCCGCGACGACGGCGAGCGACTCGCCGTCTTCGTCATCACCGGCGCAACAAACACCCACTCGCCACCAAAGTCGGCGTCGCCGTCGACTGCGCTGCCTCCGGCGCCGGGAAACGCCCCTCGCCAACCAGCGCCGCCGCCGCCTCCCACCACCCAAGTCGGCGTCGACGTCGTCAACGCCGCATCCTGCAAGACCAAAGCCGGCGTCGCCAGCTCCGTTCCCTCCCCCGCCGCTCAGAGTGTGCTGCCTCCATCGTCGGCGCCGCCGTATCCTCCTTCCGCTGGGAACGCCTCATCGCCTTCTCCAGCACCGTTTGACGACAGCGCCCGCGCCAGGGACAAAGAACGGGACCTCTGCACGGGTCGACGTCGTCGTCCGCCGTTGCCTTGAGAGCTGGCGTTCTGGCGTGCCTTTTACTCGGGGCATCAGCAGCAATTCTTAGTTTGATGCTGTCGATCGATAGACCGTCCTCTGATCGGTGTGCTGTCCTTCAAGCGTTCTAAACCTCTGAGCTCAGAAATAACTTTTGTCGGCTTCAAAAAAAGAAATAACTTTGTCTGATGACGTTGTTTCAGTTCTATTTTAGAGAGTGTATGTACTTCCTCCGTCCATAAAATAAGGATTCGGAGACTTTCAGCTAAACTTGTTGACCACTCGTCTTTATCAAAAAAATTATACAATTATTATAATTTCATTATGACATATTTATCACTAAATATACTTTAAGTATGGCTTATTTGTTTTGTATTTTCACAACTTTTTTGAATAAGACGAGTGGTCAAACGAGTTGGCTGAAAGTCAACAAATGCTTATATTTATGGACAGAGGAAGTAAAATCTTTGTTCGAAAGAAAGTTTCATTTGGGCTAAAAGATCCAGGGATGTCCCATTGCAAGTGTTGTTGTTTTTTCGATCGGAGGTGGTACTTGTTACAGTGTTGTTTGCTGCTCCAGTTTACGTGAGAAAGGAATTTCTCCTCTGTTTGCTCTTCTTCTCATTTCTCCTCTACCTGCTCATACAAGGACTTGTAGCAAGTATAAGGGCCTGTTTGGTACAGCTTCTGGACTGGATTATGGATTCTGTTTCTGACACTGTAGATACAGCAAAAACCACTGTAGCTAGAATCCGTTTTGCCAAAGAGGCTCTGAATATCTGCCTGGGAGGTGGTCCTTTCGCTGCCGGAACGGGCATTGGTATGCAATGCAGGTTGTGCAGTTTCAAAAGTAGTAACAATGTGGTCAAGGATGGAGGCGTTTTGCCTGATTTGCCGAGATTCCGACTTTGTCAGTAGTTAGCTTCTGGAAGGATAAGCATCACGTTGTCTAGAATTCAAAATGAACATGACAAGATACTATAAGGCGGGTCGAATACAAAAAAAACAGAAATGATCTAAGTCAATTGATCTCTAAAGAAGATGATCTTACAAACAACACTAGATGCCATTCACAACTTCGGAGATCGGGTGAACTAAGATGAATGAATTTAAATCTGAATTCGAAAATTAAACTGATGAGATGGAACGTCGAACAATTCTATTTAACCAAATTGCCCAACACATGGCACAAATTCTTTCATGGTCACAGTGCAAAAAAATCTTGTCTCCTTCTCTTATTTTTTTTTTGGTTCCTGTGATATGTGCAAATTAAAGAAGCACTGTACATTTTCTCTCCTTTTTTTTCACTGAACTTGCTACAGCCTTTTCAACTTGGTTTAATTAGTTATTCTGCATTCAGTTTGAACACCACTATGTGTTATCAGGTTTCAAGGTATAAGTCTGAAGGACCGAGAAGGCGACCAGAAGGGGGGTGAATGGGAGCCAATAAAAATTCTTGCAAAGAACTTGGCCTATGTCCCAACTCACCTCAAGAGCAATCACCAAGATCACACACACACATGAAAAGCAATGTGTTGACCCTACGAATGATTGTAGATGAGATATAAGCACTTGCGGAAGCAATCAAGCAAAGACCACTCAAAGAAATGAACCAAAATGATCCAGAACCGGACTAGTCTGGTCCAAGACGGACTAGTCTGGTCCGAGGCGGACTAGTCCGGCTTCGGGTCGGACTACAGAATTGGTTTTTCGGACTTGTCCGGCTGGGGGGCGGAACTAGTCCGGCTCGGGCGACTAGTCTGGTCCGGGACGGACTAGTCCGGCTTCGGGTCGGACCACAGACTTGGTTTTTTCGGACTTGTCCGGCTGGGAGCGGACTAGTCCGGCTGTCGGGGCGGACTAGTCCGCAGTCCCAAAAACAGCACGCGCGCAAGATCAAGAAAAATCTCGAAACCCGACCAAACGACCTCCAAAAATCACGAAATTTGAACCCTAGGTGCGTGACAAGATGGGGAACATCATCCAAGTGGATCCATACCAAAAACCCAACCAAATCTCCTCGGATTTTGGATCAAAGTGAAGAACTAGGGTTTAGGTGTTCTTGGACAAAATCCACAAATTCGAAGTGCTCGGGGAGATCTTGTAGAGATCAATCAAGGCATGTTCCCACACATCCTAGCACTGAATCCATCCAAGAAATCCACCCGGAAACGCATCACAAAAGGCGAATCGAAAATCACCCAAAAATAGCTCCGAAAATGGGGGAAAACAAGAAATTCGGGATTCAAGATGAGGAGAACACTTTGAGGACGAATTGATGCTATGTATGCTCAAAGATGTAGATGTCAACCACTCCCTAGCACACACACTAGAGATGACAAAAGCTCAATCAAAGAGCCATCTCCTCTCTTCTCCCTCTCTTCTCTCCTCTCTCTCAAGCCCTCTCCCACCAACACAAGTGAGGGCAACCACAAAGCCCGGGTGGGCAGCCAACCAGCCCCTCCACCTTATCCTCTTGGACATTTCCACATCCCGGAAATGCCCCTCACACTACAACACACCCATACAACACATAAGGGCGTTTCCGTCCAACTTTTCTCCTTCGCCCGAACGCCGTCGGGGCCTTCACACCGTAGCTTCACCTCGAAGCCACCTCCACGATGGTGCCACATGCACCTCCATCCGTCGCCGCCGGTTTTGAGGCCTAAACCGGGAAACCGCCTTGCACGCTTCTCAAAGCGCGACTTCCACCACCGGTTTGAGGCCCAAACCGGGAAACCGTCCACCGCCGGTTTTGAGGCATAAACCGGGAAACTACCCACCACCGGTTTTGAGGCCCAAACCGGGAAACCGTCCACCGCGGTTTTGAGGCATAAAACCGGAAACCACCCACCACCGGTTTTGAGGCTCAACCGGGAAACCATCCACCACCGGTTTTGAGGCCCAAACCGGGAAACCGTCCACCACCGGTTTTGAGGCTCAATCGGGAAACCATCTCGATGTCGACGCGTGTCACCTCGTCCCGCGAACCTCGCCGTCAAGTCTCCTCGGTCTCAGCCCGTCGGGACCCTTCACTTGGACCGGCCTCCCGTTCGCCTCTTGACCTTGGTCAACACGCCGTCTTCATCACCTCCACGGTTTTGAGGCCAAACCGCGAAACCCTCCGTGCTTCTTGTCCGCCACGTGTACGGTGTGGATCACCCTTGACCTCACCCGGCCTCTCGATCGCCCGAACCCAAGCCTCCTCGGTCCCAGCCCGTCGGGACCCTTCGCTTGGTCCTCCCGATCCTCCTTCTCCGCCAATCATCCAAAACACTGCACCAACTTCGGTTAGCCATAAACATAATCATGCATATGCTTATGCAACCCTCAAAGTCCCGCATTTCAACCCAAACCTCATGTCAACGCAAATCAACACGGTTGTCAATTACTCATCATCATCGAGAACCATGGCACATCTCAACATGGTTCCTCAATCTCCCCCTTGATGAGTACATTGACAACAACACCAAGCACATGAATCTGAACTTGAAATGCGAAACCAAGAAGCTAACTAAATGGTCCAAAACCAAGGTAAAAGGTAGAAAACGACCATCTAGTAGCAAAGGATCACACAAGCCAAGAGTTGGTAAAGAAAGCGGCTCCTACACGCAAAGATCCCAAAAGACTCAAGAAAAAATCAGAACGTAATCACTTGATGTAAAGCTCCCCCTCAAATAGTGCTATCTTTCAAGCAATGCGAATTGACCGGATGGTCCGGTACAACGTCGGATATTCCGGTACCGGATGGTCCGGTAACCTATCAGATAGTCCGGGGTTTGCTTTCTCGATCCTTAAAATGCATTTTCAACCAAGCTCAACAAGGAAGTAATCAATGTCAATTACTCATCACAAACCAAGCCATGGCACATATCAACATGGCTTCACAATCTCCCCTTGATGAGTACATTGACAACACCAAATGCACATAAATTTGGAATTGAAAATGCGAGTCCAATAAAGCACAACTAAGATGGCCGAAAACCAATAAAGAATCGAAAGTGGCAACTTAACATAAAAGGATCGCAAACATCAAGAATTGGCCAAGAAAGCGCTCATGGTCCATAAACTAGAGTAATTGTTCATCATGACCATTTCATCGCAAAGAACATAAGAGACTAAAGAAAATCTCAAAAACATGGAATGCTCCCCCTCAAGTTATGATTGCTCCCCCTTAAGTTATGATTACCTCTCATGCGAAGCATAAGCTAAATTCATTCACATTTTCACAAATTGTGCATCACTCCTTTGAAATCTCTCCCCCTTTGGCAATGAACTTATCAAGACATAAAAGAGAGGCAAAAATGCAATTTATGAGGATGCAAACTTATAGATCTTCAACAATTATGTCAACAAGCATTTATCATTGCGATGAAACAAGCACAAAGCCTTGAAGTGTAAAAGCATGAGCTCACAATCGCACAAAGACCATAATAGAGAGCATAGCACAAAAACAAAGAGCTAGACAAGCTAAGCAAGAAGATTGAATTGAGCAAGATAGATTCAAACTTGCTACATCATAATAAATCTGCCACCACATGTATATTCACTCCTATTCAAGGCAAAACAAGCATTAAGTGAATCCAAGAAGACTAGCAAGCGGCAATCTCAACTCAAGCAACAAACATTCGGAAAGATGTGCTTTGACAAACGCTCATATATGCAACAAAAACTCAATTTGATCAAGTGAGTAATCAACAGTGAGATATAAGATTTAGGAACAAAAGCAATTACTCATGTTATGTTTATCCTCAAGTAACCTCTTATCCATGCGGAGGGTCGCACGACTGGGTACGGCAAACACCCCGAGGCATCAAGGCACCGTATTGGATTTATCCTCAAGTAACCTCTTATCCATACAGAGGGTCGCACGACTGTTACGGCAAACACCCTGAGGCATCAAGGCACCGTATTGGATTTATAACATTAAGCATAAAAGATCAAATTGATTTTAGAAATTTAAGCACAGAGCGAAAGAGCATGCCTTTTGGCAAAAGGAACATTTGTTCCCTCAAAGTCCCATCATGAGCTAAACATTTGCCAAAGTGCATCCCCAAACAACAAGTTGCCAAAGTCAAGACATTTTCAAAACTAGCCTTAACACAAGTCTTGACAAGGATAAAAGCAATATACAAGTGGTGAGCAAACATTGACATGCATAGATCATAAGACTCACAAAAGCCAATTTTCATCTTTAAGTTTAGCTAGCTTGCTCAAAATGCCACTATGCCAAGCCATCTAGAAAAGCCTAAGTTTGAAGGTTTGCTACTAGCAATCACACAACTTAGCTCAAACTCAACCATGGCAACAATAAATACAATAAGGCATAAGAATTGAAGCTCATCATCTACAACGCACTTGTTGATGAGATGCAATGCAAAGTTAAGATACAAATTTTACAAGAAAAGCATCTCAAAGGTCCAAAGCAAAAGACAAGCTCCAAATGTCAATGAAAACAACAACTCCCAAAGTCCAAAGCACAGGACAAGATCCAAATAACAATGGAAAAACATCAACTCCCCCTCAAACCAAGCCAATCTACCCCTCAACCAAGCCAAGCTCCCCCTCAATAAAACAAATTTAGAGTCATTCAAAATGAGACAAGGAGACACTTGAAAAAGAGACAAACATTAAACAATCAAAGAAAAGGGCTGTGCAAATAAAGCAATATGGAGCATACTTCAAACTCAAATTTGCAAATCATGACAAAGCATGAGAGGACGAGTAAACATATGTCCAGGAGAGCATATAGAAATAACACAAAAAAGAGCACATATCACATGAGAGCAACATAAGAGAAGCATTTGCAAATCATGGTAAAACATGAGAGAGGATACACCATGGATCACACAAGGTAGCATGAAAAAGTGATCTAAATTACAAGAAAGCTCACAAAGCTAGCATGGTATGTTAGAAAGCAACATCGAAACATGCTAGTCAAATCTATACGAAATTTTGGACAAGAGAAAATGACAAGCATGAAAGCAAGGGTCAAAAGCCAAGAACATATACAAAGATAGCATGGTTGAATATAATAAGATATACGCACATGCTAATCAAAGGTGTACACAAATAAAGGCAAAAGATATTGAGAGAGAACCAAAAGCATGAAACATGATATACACAAATAAAAACAACCAATGGGCAAGAGAGAAACAAAAGCATGCTATAAGATATACACCAATAATACATGCCGAGAGGGTCAAGTGAGCATATGAACAAGCATCCCATACCACAAGTAAATATACATGAATATAGAAGGTATGAGTGTATAGGAAAGCTCACAAAATAGGTGAAGACGCAACAATGAAGTGCATGCCTCTTAGAGGCCATGTACAAGGGTATGGAGAACCATCATGTCTCAATCACGTCAAGCAAAAGACCGAGACCAATAAAGCCCATGTCCTCCAACCCGCGTCCCCGACCTACACATGAGAAGAGAGAGATGCCCGAGTCTTGGATCCCGAAGGGTTAGTAAGCAAATACTTGGGAATCCAACACTTGGACACATGACCAATAGATGTACTCGATTTATCATGAGGGTTAGCATGATGCAAACTTTGGCTCAAATTTGAAGACTTTGAATCACCCTTAGAAGCATGTCGCGAAATAGCAACTCGAGAAGAAAAACGAGTGCAATCACTAGAAAAACGACGAGAACCTCTAAAGGGAACACCATGAGAAGAACCATTGTAAGCATCATGAGAACCATGTCGTGGACCAACACAAGGAGCATTAGAAGCATGTCCACGAGCACGTTCAACCCCACAAGAAAAAGAGTCATAGAATCCATCAATAAAGCAATACCTCATGCTAGGCTCTCGAGTGTTCATGCCATGGGAAAGCTATGAATACCCGAAGAGTTAGAAGCACGAGACCGGCGCATATGTTTGGCACGCCTAAAGCAAAAGTCAATTTGATGCCCATCCTTCTCACAATAAGAGCAATGGTACAACGGTCTATCGGGAGAGACGGTTTGAGAGGTACAAGCACCATTCTTGCTCGAGAGAGAAGTCCTTTGAGACTTGCATGAAGAACTAGAAGCATCTCTTGACTTGGAGTCAACACTAGGTCCACACATGCCATGGAAAGAGTGATTGTGTTCCTAAAAGCTTTTGCACGCACACGACGCTCGTGTTTGACACGGCGAAAGCAAAACTCAACAACATGCCCATCTTTCTTGCAAAAGGTGCAATGGTACTTTTCTTTCAAGGTTGATGTACCATTTGAGCAAGAAACACCTTTGCCATTTGAAGTCCCTTGGGGAAGACCGGAAGAACCAATAGCATGAGTAGCCAAAGAAGAATCACCCAAAGCAATAGCACACGAGCTAACATCCAAAGACTCACGCTCAACATGAGAAGAACCCAACTCCGAAGACAAAGAAAAAATATTTGGAACATGCACATCGGAGTGAGAAGAATTGCGTGAATCAAGAAGCTTAGCATCTAAGCTCTTGCATAGTTGAAGCAAAACCTCATTTTGTGATTTGAGGCGCTCACAAGTACCACATAGAGTATCTCTTAAGATTTGAATCTCCTTCTCAATGCACTTGGCATATGTGGTACGCAAGAGATCATTCTCCTTTTCAAGGCTAGTACTCATATCATTGTGCTCAACCAACTTTGCGCTCATATCATCGCGCATTAGCTTCAAAGCCTCAATCTCATTTTTCAAAGCAAGACATGATGTGCAAGAAATAGAAGAAGCATCACTCATATGCAAATCATGCAAAGCATCATGATTAGCACAAGGATTAAGGCAAGCATCATCATTCATAGAAGAAGAACAAGTGCTACAAGGCATAGATTTTATCTCAACAATTGTAGCCCTAGCAAGTTCAAGTTGCTCTAAGCGAGTGGAATGATCAAGCTTCAACATTTCATTTTCAGCAAGCAAGTCAATACAAGAGTTGCAACCTTTTCTAGCCAAAGACATAAGATTGCCTATTTCAACTCTAGCACAATCAAGATCTTTATGCAAGGCAACACATGAATCACATGGCATAGAAGCATTTGATTTCAACAAGTCATTTTCATCATGCAAAGACTTGCAAGACAAGCAACAAATCTAACACTTTCCAATTGCTTTTCACATGAAGAACAATCATGCATCAATTTCTCATTTCGGATTTCAAACAAGCCATAGAAGCATTCAACTCATCATTCTTTTTGAGCAAGGCAACACAACCATCACAAGGCAAAGAAGTACTAGACTTGCGAGAAGATAAAGCATTCACATTATCAAGTCTAGACAATAAGCTCTCATCACTAGGCATAGAAGTTTTCAATTTCTTTTTGAGTTTGACAATTCTATCATCACAAACACGAACCGTAGCGAATAAAGCCACAATGCCCATGACAAGATTACCTTGGCTCATCTTGAAAAGCTTGGAGATGATATCATGAGGTGCCATCTCATTGCCTCTAAAAAGCTTCAAAAGATCGGTCACTTTAAGTTCTTCCTTCTCCTCGAGATCACCCTTGCAAGCATCGACAACTCGACTCTTCTTGATGTCATCCTCAATAGCAACTCCACACATATTCAAACCTGAGGACAAAGACACACGAGAGCGAGCACTTGGTGCCATTGAACAAGCACCGGTTAGTGTTAGCAAATGACCGAAGCACAAACAAGCACTCCCCAAATGTCGCCTATGGATCACAAGGCCGGTCAAAGCCAACAAGTGATCAAACCGGCTCTGATACCAATTGAAGGACCGAGAAGGCGACCAGAGGGGGGGTGAATGGGAGCCAATAAAAATTCTTGCAAAGAACTTGGCCTATGTCCCAACTCACCTCAAGAGCAATCACCAAGATCACACACACACATGAAAAGCAATGTGTTGACCCTACGAATGATTGTAGATGAGATATAAGCACTTGCGGAAGCAAATCAAGCAAAGACACACTCAAAGAAATGAACCAAATGATCCAGAACCGGACTAGTCTGGTCCAAGACGGACTAGTCTGGTCCGAGGCGGACTAGTCCGGCTTCGGGTCGGACTACAGAATTGGTTTTTCGGACTTGTCCGGCTGGGGGGCGGACTAGTCCGGCTCGAGGCGGACTAGTCTGGTCCGGGACGGACTAGTCCGGCTTCGGGTCGGACCACAGACTTGGTTTTTCGGACTTGTCCGGCTGGGGGCGGACTAGTCCGGCTGTCGGGGCGGACTAGTCCGCAGTCCCAAAAACAGCACGCGCGCAAGATCAAGAAAAATCTCGAAACCCGACCAAACGACCTCCAAAAATCACGAAATTTGAACCCTAGGTGCGTGACAAGATGGGGAACATCATCCAAGTGGATCCATACCAAAAACCCAACCAAATCTCCTCGGATTTTGGATCAAAGTGAAGAACTAGGGTTTAGGTGTTCTTGGACAAAATCCACAAATTCGAAGTGCTCGTGGGGAGATCTTGTAGAAGATCAATCAAGGCATGTTCCCACACATCCTAGCACTGAATCCATCCAAGAAATCCACCCGGAAACGCATCACAAAAGGCGAATCGAAAATCACCCGAAAATAGCTCCGAAAATGGGGAAAACAAGAAATTCGGGATTCAAGATGAGGAGAACACTTTGAGGACGAATTGATGCTATGTATTGCTCAAAGATGTAGATGTCAAGCCACTCCCTAGCACACACAAACTAGAGATGACAAAAAGCTCAATCAAAGAGCCATCTCCTCTCTTCTCCCTCTCTTCTCTCCTCTCTCTCAAGCCCTCTCCCACCAACACAAGTGAGGGCAACCACAAAGCCAAGGTGGGCAGCCAACCAGCCCCTCCACCTTATCCTCTTGGACATTTCCACATCCCGGAAATGCCCCTCACACTACAACACACCCATACAACACATAAGGGCGTTTCCGTCCAACTTTTTCTCCTTCGCCCGAACGCCGTCGGGGCCTTCACACCGTAGCTTCACCTCGAAGCCACCTCCACGATGGTGCCACATGCACCTCCATCCGTCGCCGCCGGTTTTGAGGCCTAAACCGGGAAACCGCCTTGCACGCTTCTCAAAGCGCGACTTCCACCACCGGTTTTGAGGCCCAAACCGGGAAACCGTCCACCGCCGGTTTTGAGGCATAAACCGGGAAACCACCCACCACCGGTTTTGAGGCCCAAACCGGGAAACCGTCCACCGCCGGTTTTGAGGCATAAACCGGAAAACCACCACCACCGGTTTGAGACTCAACCGGGAAACCATCCACCACCGGTTTTGAGGCCCAAACCGGGAAACCGTCCACCACCGGTTTTGAGGCTCAACCGGGAAACCATCTCGATGTCGACGCGTGTCACCTCGTCCGCGAACCTCGCCGTCAAGTCTCCTCGGTCCCAGCCCGTCGGGACCCTTCACTTGGACCGGCCTCCCGTTCGCCTCTTGACCTTGGTCAACACGCCGTCTTCATCACCTCCACGGTTTTGAGGCCAAACCGCGAAACCCTCCGTGCTTCTTGTCCGCCACGTGTACGGTGTGGATCACCCTTGACCTCACCCGGCCTCTCGATCGCCCGAACCCAAGCCTCCTCGGTCCCAGCCCGTCGGGACCCTTCGCTTGGTCCTCCCGATCCTCCTGCCGTTGACCATCAAGTTGACTCCATTGACCTACACATCATTAGACAAGCAAACACGTTTCCTTCTCCGCCAATCATCCCAACACCTGCACCAACTTCGGTTAGCCATAAACATAATCATGCATATGCTTATGCAACCCTCAAAGTCCCGCATTTCAACCCAAACCTCATGTCAACGCAAATCAACACGGTTGTCAATTACTCATCATCATCGAGAACCATGGCACATCTCAACATGGTTCCTCAAAGTCTTATTGATATTTACTGTAAAAGTATTATATCCTGGTGTTTGAGTAGTTGGCCATGGAATTCTGTTATGTAAGCGTGTTATGGCAGACCAAAGTAGTACTTTGGTTATGGTTTGGGGCGTACAACTATTTCATAAAAAATTTTATTATTATTATCACTTGTTTGTTAAAATGTCAGTAGAATATCATTTTTTCCCCATTAATATAGTGATTGCAGAACAAGCATGTATCTAATATGTACTACTAATTCTGGTCTGTTACAATCATATCATAACAATTCATATTGCACTACTTCTAGGCAATCAGTTAATAAAATAAGTATAGAATTAGCTGGTGACATAATGCACATACCTCTCTCTCTCTCTCTCTCTCTCTCTCTCTCTCTCTCTCTCTCTCTCTCTCTCTCTCATTGATTAAAATTTATGCCTCCAGGTGTCGATGGTAATTTTGAGGTTGCCAGGAAATAATGGACTTCCTGCAGTAGGAAGAAGAAGACCCAAGCTGCTGGTGATTTTGTCCAATGTTATGGATGTGTACACTCTAGTATAGCAAGAAGATAGTGTGGGTATACCATTGCACAGACCAGACCCAGACCCAGAGACCAGAGCACCGCAAACTCTTGCGCTTTCTGGTGTATCGGTGGAATCAGGCGTTTGGTGGATAGTTTCGCTGGCGAGGGCATGGCGTCGCAGGTTGGAGAGATCACTCTGTCCCTCCTCCTCCTGGTGCTTCTCACGGCGAGCGGCTGCGCGGGGCGCGACTTCATCGTCGCCGGTGGGCCCCACGGGTGGAAAACAAACCCCGCCGTGCCGCGAGACCACCACTTCCAGATCAACGACACCCTCGGTGAGCGAGAGCGACTACTTGTACGGTCGATCGCCATACATTGCATTGCCCGGCCTCTCGCGTTAGTTACATTCGCTCCCGTGTGCAAATTTGCAGTGTTCAGGTACGACAAGGACGTGGACGAGGTGCTGTGGGTGAAGCAGAGCCACTACGACGCCTGCAACACCACCGACCCCTTGCTCCGCCTCGACGTCGGCGAGCCCAGCTTCGTGCTCAAGGCCTCGGGATACTACTTCTTCATCAGCGCCGACGCTATGCGTTGCCGGGACGGCGAGCGGCTCGGCGTCGTCGTCGACCGCGCCGTCCCCTCGGCGCCACCACCCAAGCCAGCGTCGTCATCGTCTGCACCGCCGCCTCCGCCACCAAAGCCGGCGCTGCCCCCGCCATCAACGTCGTCCCCGACTCCGCACGCGTTGCCTCCGCCGCCACCGCCATCTGCTTCCGCGGGGAACGCCTCATGGCCTTCTCTTGCACCGTTGACTGCGCCCGCGACAGGGACGAAGAACGGGACCTCTCCACGGTCGACGTCGTCGTCCGCCGTTGACTCGAGGGCCGGCGTTCTGCAGGCGTGCCTTGTAATCGGTGCGGCAGCAGCAGTTCTATAGTTTTATTATACAGTCAATAGGCCGTCCTCTGATCAATGCTCTGTCCGTGATGCATTTTTAACTGCTACTACTAAGTTTTTTTTTCGAACACGCAAAAGCTTTGCGTGTTAGGAATTTATAGAAGGAAAGGTGCGAAGAGGCACCACAGTTACAACGAGTATTACACCCTCCGCTCAAGGCAGCAGACTCAACCATACATCTATGTGTTTACATCGTCGATTGCTACCTAGACACTACTAAAAAAAAAAACACGGAGTCGCTTTGCTCCAGCATATATCCACAACTTAGCCTCCGCTTTGCAGAAGACTTCTACTACTAAGTTAGTAGGCTCCAACTGAAGATCGAAAATTAAACTGATGAGATGGAACGTCTAATTAACAATTCTAAACTGAAGATATTGATCTAACGATTCTAATGATACAAGGAAACCAAGTGCCTCCAGATTTCTCATCTCTTCTCGTTGTTCCTCGTATGCTTCTTCAACGTTACTTCATGGCTGCCTTCCGGGGTTTTTTTTGAATCTTTTTTTTTTTATAAAAGAAGGCCTCAAAATGAAACCATGAGTTTACAGCGCAGGCCATAGCGCTGTCGGCCGTTTACAATGTTGTAACTTGGGACTAAACAAGATCTAGTCCTTCCGTTTTAAAATAAGTGTCATTGTAGCCTCGATCACGAAAATTAAAAATAGATGAAAAAGTAAAGAGCGCGCTGAAAACGATGAGCTGTGAAGGAAGGAGAGATAGAAACATGCATCGAGAAGTAAGAATGACACTTTATTTTGAAAAAAAAAACAAGGTGGTGCTATAATGACTCTTAAACTGGAAGAGATGGAGTACTAGAAAGTGCACAAAGAACAACAAGTCTAAGCTGGCGAGAACGGGCTGAATCTGCGTGCGCTGTTTGCCAATTCTAGCCTCTGCGCCGCGCGTATGCGATCCAACATTTGGTCCACCGAAGAGAACATGCCATCAAATACCCGCGCGTTTCGCTCCTTCTAGATGAACCAAGAGGTCAACATGAAGCAGGAATCGGGGCAAATTAAAGAAGCACTGCCTAAACATTTTTTCACTGACCTTGCTACAGCCTATTTCCATTTGGTTTGGTTATTCTGTTATTCGGTTTGAACGCCAGTTTGTGTTATAAGATTTCAAAGCTAAGTCTTATTTGATACTAGTACCGTACAAGTATTATATGCCAGTGTTTGAGTAGTTGGCCTTGGAGTTCTGTTATGCAAGTGTGTTATATCAGACCAAAGAAGTACTTTGGTTATGGTTTGGGGGCGTACAACTATTTCATAAAATGTCAGTAGACTATCTTGTCCCCCATTAATATAGTGACTGCAGAACAAGCATTACTGTGCACTACTAATTCTGGTCCGTTACAATCAAATCATAACAATTCATATTGCTTTGTTCACTAGGCAATCAGTTAATAGAATTAAGTGTAGAATTAGCTGGTGACATAATGCAGAAACCATTTTTACTCGGCGCAGTAACATTTGATGGTATGTGCGTATGGGTATGGCCGGCCTCTCTCTCTCTCTCTCTCTCTCTCTCGCTGTGTCTCTCCAAGCGCTTTCTGGTGGATCGGTACGGTGCTCGCGCACTCGGGGAATCAGGTGTTTTGGTGGATATATAGTGACGTCGGCGGGGACATGGCGTCGCCGCTCGGCGTGATCACTCTGCTCCTCCTCCTGGCGGCGAGCACCTGCGCGGGTCTTGACTTCGTCGTCGTCCGCCGCCACGACGGCGGGTGGACAACAGACCCCGCCGAGCCAATCAATCACTTCCAGATCAACGACAGCCTCGGTGAGTTTCGATCGGCGTGCATGCATCGCCCCGGCCGGCCGCTCGCGTTACATACATTCGTTCCCCTACGTGTGCGTGCAGATTTCAAGCACGACAAGGACGTGGACGCGGTGCTGTGCGTGGACCAGCGCCACTACGACACCTGCAACACCACCGACCCCTCGTTCCGCCTCGACGTCGGCGAGTCCAGCTTCGTGCTCGGAAGGTCGGGATGCTACTACTTCATCAGCGCCGACGCCAAGCGCTGCCTGGCCGGCGAGCGGCTCCGCGTCGTCGTCCCAGCCGTCCATGACAACACGCCCTCGGCACCAACACCCACGCCGGCGTCGTCGTCGTCCGCACAGGCGCCTCCACCACCAAAGCCGGTGTCAACAACGCCGTCGACGTCGCCGGCTCCTGTTCCCTCCCCCGCCGCTCAGAATGTGCTGCCTCCATCGCCGGCGCCGCCGAATCCTTCCGCGGGAAACGCGCCTCATCGCCTTCGCCAACGCCTTTGACGACAGCGCCCGTGCCAGCTGGGACGAAGAACGGGACCGGTCCATCGTCGACGTCGGCGTCCGCCGTTGCCTTGAGGGCCGGCGTTCTGGCGTGCCTTGTGATCTGTGCAACAGCAGCAATTCTATAGTTTGTGATCTGTGCAACAGCAGCAATGTTCTGTCCGTGATCATGCATTTTAACTTCCTAGTACAAAGTTATACATGTTCCATTTGATTGGTGTTTTAGATGCACGCTCAGAAATAATTTTTGTTTTCAACCTTTAATAATTTGTTAGAATGAAAGTTCCATTAATTTGGGCCAATAGATCCAGTACTGATTCAGTACGTCCACCAAATTTGTGTTTTGTACTTGAGAGTCCATCTCTCGTCGTTTCATCTTTGTGTTGGCGCGTCGATCGGCCGTTCTTCCCGTCCGTTTCGCTCCTTTAACCTTTGCTGTGAAACAGCTCATAATGGCTCAAGCAGTCGAGTGGGCAGGCGACGTCTTGTTCTCCCGGACCGGAGGGCATCCAAAACGTTTGGAACGGCCGTGGACATCGCTCCTGCCTCGTGTGTACATATGCACATGCACACACAGCCAAACACTGTGCGGACCAGACGCAGAGCCCTCCTAATTCGATCAGGTTTTGGTGGATAGTTACGTGCGTCGGCGCGGCCATGGCGTCCACGCGCCTCGGAGCGATCACTATGGCGTCCCTCCTCCTGGCGTCGCGGGGCGAGATTTCATCGTCTATGGCGGCCGCGACGGGTGGACGACAAACCCCGCCGAGCCGCGAGACCACTTCCAGATCAGCGACACCCTCGGTGAGTGAGCGAGTGATCACTGTAAAAGGTGCCAGAACGACGTGCATGCATGTATCATGTGCTCCGCTCCTGTAACATTCGTTCCCGTGTGCTGTATCCATGTGCAGTGTTCAGGTCCGACAAGGGCGCGGACGCGGTGCTGTGCGTGAACCAGCGCCAATACGACGCCTGCAGCACCACCGAGCCCTCGTACGTTCTCGACCTCGACGCGATCGGCGTCGTGCTCGACACCTCGGGCTACAACTACTTCATCAGCGCCGACGCGAAACGCTGCCAGGCCGGCGAGCGGCCCAGTGTCGTCGTCCGCGCCGTCCATGACGACACCCCCTCGGCACCACCGCCCAAGCCGGCGCCGCATCCTGCACCACCAAAGCCGGCGGTGCCCCCGTCAACAACGCCACCTCCTGTTCCCTCCTCCGCCGCTCAGAGTGTGCTGCCTCCATCGCCGGCGCCGCCGAATCCTCCAGCGGGAAACGGCGCCTCATCGCCTTCGCCAGTGCCTTTGACGACAGCGCCCGTGCCAGAGACGAAGAACGCGACCGGTCCATCTTCCACGTCGGCGTCCGCCGTTGTCTTGAGGGCCGGCGTTCTGGCGTGCCTTGTAATCGGGGCAACAGCAGCAATTCTGTAGTTTTATTATACTACAGTCGATAGGCCGTCCTCTGATCAATGTTCTCTCGACCTTCATGCATTTTTAACTTCTACGAAGTTATATATATGTTCAAAAGTTTTGATTTGTGTTTTAGTCTTTTAGATGCACGTTCAGAAATAACTTTGTTTTAGAGAGTGGACTGGAGGCACGTAAACCTTTTGTTAGAATGAAAGTTACTTGGCATAGTTGGGGCCGAAAGATCGAGTATGTAAGTTGCAAGTTGTCTTTTTCCCAGGGACTTGTTACTACAATAATGGTGTTTTTGCTGCTCCAATTTACATCTGTGCGTGCTCGTGAGAATGGAAATCTCGGCAGCTAAGGACTTCACCAAATTTCCAGGAACTGAAGGTCTTTCAGTTCACAAAAAAGATGTTTTCTATACTTAAGGGGCGCAGTAGCACGCAGCAATAAGTTTTACAGGATCAGAGTGCGTGCACGTCTCGTCGTTTCATCTTTGTGTCGGCGCTCCGGCCGTTCTTCCCGTCCGTTCATTTCCTTTATTTTTATTTTTTTAATTCTGAAAAAAGCTCATAATTTTTTTTGACTGGTCAACGGGGGAGAGCCTCCCGAGAAAAGATCTGGTGCTCCCGCCTCTTGTGGTGCTACCGTGCTCCCACGCACTGTAGCACCCAAAACATGCAACCAAAATTGCAACAAAATATGAATGGATAGCTCATGCAACGATCTACAATTCATTTCCTTGGTTGAGGTGCAACCGAAGCTCGTGCAAGAAGATACAAAAAAGAGAAATCAGACTGTGAATAGTGCGGGTTGCAACTGTTTATCAAGAACCTGCAACCCGTTACTATTCAACGTCTGATTTCTCTTTTTGTACCTTCTTGTACGAGCTTCGGTTGCACCTCAATCAAAAATATGAATTATAGATCGTTGCATGAGCTATCCATTCATATTTTTGTTACAATTTTTGGTTGCATGTTTTGGGTGCTACAGTGCGTGGGAGCACGGTAGCACCACAAGAGGCGGGAGCACCAGAGTTGCTCTCAGAGGCTCCCACCTGATTTTCCATTATATTAATAGGTGGCCCAAAAATAGCCCATAATTACATCAGAAGTGTGATTTTGAGAGTTTATATCTAGAGTCTATAGTTTACATATTTGCCAAAAACAAAGAACACCAGGCGTGGGCTACAGGGGCATCGTCGCGAGGGAGACGGCAACGCCACAGTTGCGCTTCCTCTCTGCAGTTTCGCAGCAGTCGGGGTAGGGAGATCGGCTCACCTTGGAAGATGAATTCGTTGCGATGTTTCCAGATCATCCAACAGCACAGTTGCACAAAGCAGTCGTAGTGTCGTTCCGGGATGGATGTGGGGCGGGGTACGAGCCATGGTCGGCGTGTGGAGACGTCGGCCGGCAGATCGATCCCAATTGCTTGCCAGAAGGATGCGGCGACGGGACACTTGAAGATGAGGTGGTCTGCAGACTCAGCTGCAGCAGAGCATAGCTCACAGACATCGTCGTCAACGACGTGCTTGGTAAGTAGAGTAGTCCGGCACTTGATGCGACCTTGGACTAGTAGCCAGGTGAAGTACTGAACCCGAGGCGGTGTGCAGTTGTTCCAGACGAACGCGGCGTACTCGCAAGAGAATCTGTGCCGGCCACCAAAAGCTTGTAGATGGGTGAGGTGCGCAGCTTGTCGTCGGCATCGATCAGTGGACTGCATCGGCAGTCGGGGGCGTCGTGCAGGCTGACCGCCGAGAGCCAAGCTTCCGCGCATTGGGAATTCAACCTCGGCAGCTCGTGTCAGTCGTGGCTGGAGGTGGGCGCGCAGGCCATCAATGAAGACTGTGCGCACAGAGCTTGTAGGCTTGAGAGCGTGGCTGTACAGCGCCGGCAGCTTCTCCGACAGGCGGCCGTGTTCTAGCCTCGAGTCGTTCCAGAACGAGGTGGTGGCTCCGTTGCCAAGCTTCACAGTGGTGAGTTCCATGTAGGCGGGCTGCAGTGCACGGATGGATTCCCAATGGTCGCCACAGATGTCGCCGTCGAGGGTCACAATGTCGGCGTGCTCACGCGCCCAAGCTGCCCACGATGACTCAGAAGCAGAGTACAGGCGGTGTATAAGTTTCAGCAGCAAGCATCGGTTCTGAATGTTCAAGTAGCGGACGCCGAGGCCTCCGCATTCTTTCGGCGTTGTGACACGGTCCCATGCAACCAGGCAGTCAGCTCCCGACACTGTATCTTCTCCAGACCATAGAAAAGCTCGGCGACGACCATTGTAGTGCTTCACAAAACCGGGCGGGAGCAGCATCGCCATCATGGCGTATGTCGGCAGGCTGTCAAGTGTCACGTTGATCAGAATTGTGCGAGCCATTGGGTTGAGGAGTGAAGCTTCCCAGCCGGACAGGTGTTTGTCACATTTGGACATGATCGGACTGAAGGCAGAGAGTTTCGGCTTCTCATTTGACAGCGGCAGGCCGAGATAAGTTTGGGGGAAACCTTCTTGCCGGCAGCCAAGCAACTCGACGAACTGAGGAAGCAGATCAGGGTCGACATGCATTGGCACTAGAGTGCTCTTATGGTAGTTGATTTTCAGCCCGGTGGCGGCAGCGAACGAGTCAAGCAATTGTTTCAGGCGCTCAACACCCTGCATATCGGCTCTCAGCAGAATGAGTGTGTCGTCCGCGTATTGGAGTACGGGACATGGTCGGTCGTCAGCTGCCGGGTGTCGAACTCCACCGTCATGCCTGATCAAGGATTGCAGCACGTCTGCAACCAGGAGGAAAAGGTACGGGGAGAGGGGATCACCTTGCCGTAGCCCCCTCTTGCATTGCATCCACGGCCCTGGGTGCCCATTGACAAGGACAGCCGATCTTGAGCTCTGCAGCAAGGCGAGGACCCAATCACACCATTCTTGAGGGAAGCCCCGCGCGCGCATGATACACATCAGGCTGTCCCAATTGACACAATCAAAGGCTTTGGCGAAGTCGAGCTTGAGCACGAGTGTTGGAATCTTCCTCTTGTGGCAGCACTGGACAAGTTCCATGGCGTAGACAAAGTTTTCTGAGATCGATCTCCCACGGATAAACCCCGTCTGATCTATGTCAACCAGCTTTGATATCTGTTGCTGCAGGGCTGTTGTCATGAGTTTGGAGGCCAACTTGACACTGCAGTTTTGCAAGCATATCGGGCGGAACGCGTCCGCCGTGCGCGCGTCAGGCTTCTTTGGCAACAGCACAACATAGGAGCGGTTGATTCGCTCGAGGTCAACCTCTTGCCTCTGGAACGCATGGAGGAAGCTCATGATCTTTGGTGAAATTTCTCCCCAGGCAGCTTGGTAGAAGCCCGGGCCAAACCCATCAGGACCCGGTGCACTTGCCCGGTTCATGCTTTTGATGGCTGCGAGAGCAGAGTCAGCAGTGAACGAGCTCGTTAGCAGGCCAGGTTCTGCTGCGGCCGCCACATGTATATCTCGCGCAAGTCGAAATCCCAGGCTGCATGTGTAGACGAGCCCAACAAGGAACCAAAATGCGCCGTGAGCGCCTGAACTTTATCCTGATGTGCGGTGACCGTGATTCCCTCAACATCAAGGCTTCTGATCTGATTGGTTCTGAGCCGATGCGAAGCTCGTGCATGGAGGTACTCTGTATTGGCGTCGTCCTCCCTGAGCTTGCGGAACTTGCCTCGCTGTTTCCAGTGCGCCGCGCGCTCCCGGATTGCCAGATCAAGCCGCGCCTGACATAGCTGACGCAACAAGAATTCTCCTGCAGACAAAAAGCTCATAATAATTGCTAAATCACTCGAGAGAGGCGCACGTCTTCGTTCCCAGGAGTCTCGCCCCGGCATCCGAAACGTTAGGAACGGCCATGGTCACATCACTCCTGCCTGCCTCGATCGTGCGTGTATATAAATACTCCTACGATCGGCAGACAGCCAAGATCCAGTGCTCGCGAGTGGCGTACTAGCTTCTCGGCTAATCTGATCAGATATTTACGTACGTACGTCGACGTGGCCATGGCGTCGCCGCTTGGAGTGATCACTTTGTCCCTCCTCCTCCTGGTTCTTCTCACGGCCGGGAGCAGCTGCGCGAGACACGACTTCATCGTCGCCGGCTTCGGCGACGGGTGGGTGGCATACCCCGACGAGCCCCAAGACCACTTCCACATCAACGACACCCTCGGTGAGTGACGTACTGCTAGAAGTGCATGCATGCCGCCGGCACCATGCGCATGGATATCCGCTCCTGTAACATTCTCGATCGTTTCCGTGTTGCTTGTGCAAATTTGCAGTGTTCAGGTACGACAAGGACGTGGACGCGGTGCTGTGGGTGAGCCAGAGCCACTACGTACGACGCCTGCAACACCACCGAGCCCTTGCTCCGGCTTGACGGCGGCAACTCCCGCATCACGTTCAGCGACACGGGATACCTCTACTTTATCAGCGCCGACGCCACACGCTGCCGCGACGGCGGCGAATGACTCATCGCCTTCGTCCGCCAACGGCTCAACAACACCCTCCAGGCCCGGTCCTGAGATTTTGATGGCCCGAAAAATGAAATTATGAATATGGAGTTATCAAATAAAACTTTATCATACATCCGTTATTTCTTGATCGATATTAATCTCGTCTACGTATTCTGGTTGGTGCGTCAGGGTTCCTTGAAGTTCTTGTATTGCTCTTTAAAAAGTACCCAACGCACAATCTTCTATGATTCGATCGATCAATCATCTACTCACTTAATTTCCCTTTGTCACTTCTGGATGCATGCCTTTCTAGCGGATGACCAAGCAGGAAAGCAAAATAAAAATGGAACCAATTCAATTTCTTCGTTCTTGATTCAAGTGATTGTATATGCAATACAAACTAATTAGCTCGCTAGCTTAAAGGTACATGTACCTTTACATCGAAACACAACGCCAGAGAGAGAGGCCTGTAATTTTGGATGTTACTCCCTTCTCACTTTCTTAGATGGCTCAGATTTTGCTAATTTTTCAATAATTTTTTCAACAATTGGTTATGGATCTAATCATCTAGATCTTCACACTCTACCTAATCTTAATCTTAAAAAAATGTTTCGCCAAATAATAAAAATATTCCAGTTTTAACAAAAAAAAATTCCAGCTTCAGTAAAACAATGTTCAAGCATGCATTTATTTGTTCTACATAGTGCGACCAAGAAATATGTCAAATTTAATCATCTAGGAACTAAATGTTCCAGCTCTACAAAATAATTTGTTTTGCGAGGTGCTCGTAACTTGAGGATACTAGTTAGCGAACCCGTGCGACACGCACGTGTGAATACTTGTCAACACGACATAGTTTTAGGTGGTGATGTGAGAAAATCATAATAAATTGAATTTAATTATATTATTCTAATAATCACATTCAAATAATGTGATACATAGGTTTATATGATATGGAGACCTTCGTTGAGATCGGAACTGGCAATGATTGTTTTGTAGCAAGGAACAACGACTTTTTTCAATATTTTGATTCATCAGAAATTACAGAAAAGAGAGAAAATGGGCTCTATAATCTGTCTCAATCCCGGTCTGAAGCAATTGCATACTCAGACCATGCATACACCTTGGCACACATGTGCCAAAAGTTTTCAACGCGGTTTCACAAGAAAATAATTTCTCTAAGGCAAAAATTATCTGTAGCACACTGATAAATGATGGCTCGTCACCCACACACTGACAAAGATGATTTTGGCTGAGATACAATAGGATTCCAATGGCTCTCGTCAAGACATACTGTAGGTTCATAAAGTGATGGTGCCAGTTTAGGAGCAGCTAAACAACATGACAAGTAATCTCTAACGCATTGCATTGAAAACTGTTATAGTACAGATTGACGTGAGAAGCGCGAAAATCACCACTTTGACTTCTTCATTAGTTGATCGGTTTATCATTGGAGGTGTGCTTAAAATCTCAACACCTACACATGTATGCATTATCTCGCTCAAGATCATAACATATATAAAAACACTCTTTACTGGCACAGAAGATAGTAATATGTCAATTACAGCCCATTCATCACTGACTGTCAGCAATTTCATGGATCCAAAGTAATAGTAAAGTTCTATGCAATATTCAGATTAATATGCGATGATACACAGTGAAGTAGTTTGGATAGGAAAAACACAATTGGTGTCTAAAATTATGGTCAAAACAATATTGTCCAAAAAAAGGGAGCTGGTGCAAAGGAAATGAAAGATCAAATCCTACAATATAGTAAAATCAAGAAAAATCAACATCTTTGTGTATTCAGGGCAAAGTAGCATGGTATCATATCTACATTTGAACAACAATCAGTAAATCAATCGAGCCATACATGGTTGATTCTTGATGTGAATGGGGGCAGGAATTCATTTTCATCAGAGTGGTTTATCAAAGGTGTGACAAGACAGTGACCATCCTTGTGTGCGCTGGGGAGCATGAGCAGTCAAATGTTGGGCAACAAGACTGTATTCCAACTTGTTCCTCAAAGTGCCAGCAACAGCCAACCTCCTATGTTTCGATAAAAGTATAACCCATCAGCAACAAAAATGTTTCGAACTGCGGTTATAAAAAAAAGAGACAACACTTCAAAATATGTGAATAATAAAAAATTCAAACTTAATCTCATCCAAGCGTCTGAAATATTCTGGCTACAAAACAGATGCAGATAGAAGGTGTCTCAGCCAACAAAAACTTTAATGGTCACAGGTCAAGAAGATTATCTCATACAGAAGCCGCATGAGACTTGTGACACTTCAAAATATGTGCACAATGTTAGAAGCTAATTATTTCACATAGCATTCAAACAAATAAACAAAGTACCTATCTGAGGGTGCCATTATTTCACATATCATTACAAATAACAAATTTGTAAGAAACAACAGGAAGAGATCAACTAATATACAAGTTGCAATGGCTTGTTTATATAATAATCTTTAATGTTTCTAAGTACATGTCAACTTACAAAAAAAGTTCAGTAGAAGATTCATATTACTTTAGTTTTGCAAAGATGCTATGGATTTCTGTATCCTAAAAAACCCGACATGGATAGCTTGAAAAGTGGTGGTGAAGACTCGTTCTGCTCAAAGTTTTGTTTTAAGCTAATATCTTATTCTTAGCATTTTGTGAACGTTAGTAGCCTGACAAACTAACATGCCAGTGGTACTTATGGTCTAAGTACAGAATAAATGCCGCGAAAGTGGATTTTTTGTCCCTTTGCATCTATAAACAATTAAATAAGCAAGCACCATGAAATAAAAGAAAAGAAAAAAAAAAAGATAACTGAACCACAATTATCCTTTAGTCAATTATGTTGTCGGATTTTTTTGGCAATCAGAAAGGGCAAAGGGGATTGGAAATTTTACCAAACTATCCAACAGATGGATTTTGCATTCATTAACTCCTCTATTTGTATAACACATGGTTATGAAGAAATCAAGAACTATATAGGGGAGAAAAGGTAGAAAGCATGCACGCTGGACTTGCCAAGATGCGTTGACAGGTCTTGCGGAGCACCTCACACCAAGGGGAAAAACCACAAGCCAAGTTTTCACAGAACCTGCAACCAAAGAGCAAGTCACTTAGTGGGCAACATGAACCGTGGTTGGTACAAAAAAAGATGGAACAAGGTGTAGTAGGCAACTGCTGACAATGATTAATTTTCACTCATTACAATGCAAACATGTCAATCCACAAAGTGCTTCTTTTTAATAAAAATCCATATATATGTATTAGCAGATTACTCCTTCAGACATGATGTGATTGTACATATTTCATAACAACAGTCGCATATAAGATTTACAAAAACATCCAGGTGACGACTTACTTCCCTTTCATTACAACATTGCAAACCATCTATTTTAGCACCCAATCTAGGCTTGAACCAAGAGCATAAAAAATGGGGCTTTAGTTTTAGAATATGTTGATATCTGTGGTATTTTGAATCCAATCAATAATAGGAAGGGATGGATTCAAATAGTCTACAGAAAAACTCAGCAGTCAAATATATAGAAAACACTCGAATGAAAATAATAAGATGAAGCACAACACACCGCGCAACAAAAAAAATCCATAAATTAAATGAGTAACACAGGTCACCTAATATGAACTGCAAAAACAAAATTTTGCAGTGCCAATATTGCTCCAAGAAATAGTAAAAAAAACATTCGGGTCCCCATGAGCATTTCAAATGTTCAGACTCACAAAAAAGAAAGTTATTTGAGTTAGTGTTTTGCAGGGTGGCGCCGAAAGTTCAGAGAACATGCAGTTGGCATGCACTTTTACAAAGAAGCATGATCATAAAGCAACAAGCATGTAGAGAAAAATCTATAAAAAGGATCTGGATTGTCAAAATATAACCGAAAACAGATTCTTGGCCAACACAAATGAACATAGCTTCAGCTTGTATACAAAACAAAAAATAGCCCAATAATCTTACAAGGCAATCTAGATATGGCATTTCATGTGCTCAGTTTGTTTGAGTTTATCTCCAGATCAATTCAAAAGAGGTCAACAGCGTGATGATGGAAGGCTATTATATAGAAAGCAATTGTATTTGCAATCCATCATTCATACAGAAACTGGAATCTTCCAGAAGTCAATGTACAGAAATTAGATTAGCTACAGACTATGTTAGAATGTACTCTAGAAGGTTGCACTCACAATTGTATTGTTGGGAACTTGCAATCATTCTCCGAATAATTTCCTTGCAAGCCCTGGTATGATCCTGGCTCCTGCAGTTATAAGACATATTTACACACTGGAGAGAATGAATGGCCGTAGTATATATGCATTGTATAAAACCAGGATGCAAGAACAAAAGCTCACAAACAGGGTGAGCACAGGTGGCAAATACAGGACACTGGAGACCACTACAATCTGGTTAGAATTAAACTAATTCTACAGTTAATAACTAAAAAAATCATATAGCAATGCAAGTGCAAGTATAAAAGAATGACTTGAAGCAAATAAAGAAATGATGTCCTGAAGCAAATAAAATTTTGTTTGGTTGGTATGATATGGATACCCTCACTTGGATCGGAACCGGCAACAGTCTTTTGTAGCAAGGAAGGATGACTTCTTCCAGTATTTTGATTCATCAAAAATTAAAGAAAAGAGAGAAAATAGGCTGTGATCTATTCTCAATCCCGATCTGAAGCATGTATACACCCTCAACCAATTTCAACTTCATATTACAAGCAGAAAAAACATTTTCAGGACACTGTTGCAATCTGCCATTCATGGTTCCCTGAATGATAAGACAAACATCGTGAAACGAAGGAGAAAGGCGACTGGATGGACAGATGCTTACCTATAGTGAAAGTCCTGCAACCATAAACCCAGGCACCAGGCTCATAATCATGTGTCAGCAATGTGCTCAGCTGGCAGTTGATTAAATCTTGCCACAATGCACACATGAAAAAGGCAGATGTTTATTTGCAGAAAATAATTCGGTTAAAGCAGGATTAGTGGGTTACCTAAATTGATATCCACTTATAAGATTGCATCTATCTGTGGTCATTTTTTCAATGAATTCAAGGACCTGCTTAGTTGGTCTCTCTGGTCCTATTCTTGAGCATAAATATAAGAACAATTCATGCACGGACTTGATTTCTAATCCCTGGGCCCTAATACTGCTCCTGCAACCAAGGGAAATAGATGTAAGTGATTTTCCTATAGGATCTGAATCCTACAAATTTCCTCCATTTTTGCTTTGTTCCAAAGGAGGCCTGAGTAAGCGAATATGGAGCTACTACTACCATCAAAGCATATAAAGTTTGTTTTCAAACACTTGTACAAAAAATAAGTATCGTAGGTCATGTGGCAGCAGTGCAATGTAAAAGAAGATGTTGTTTCATGGGAAGTTGAAATAGCAAGCAGCCATCTAGGACACTTTCAGATTAAAATATGAAACAGATAGATGAGTACTGCTACTGACAATGCCACATAAGGTCATCCTGGAGCTGTGAGCACGGCATTATCACAATCACCTTGTTTCGTCATATGTTTCAGTGACAAGTATTCGGTTGTTAGTAAGATCATGAACATTGCTTCTTCTGATAGCAGTCCGAATAAACTAAAAGAAACCAGCCTACGTGCTATCGGTGATGTCAGCAATACAAGAATTGATTAACATGGCCAGTGCTCGCCAGACAACAACCTATTTAACGAATTTATAATGCATGAATTCCCAGCTATTTTGCAAGAGAGAAACTGCCAAAATTCTCCTAGCGCTCATGCCTGCCTAATACGGATCTTTGTATCCCTATCTCTGCAGCAATTATTGGATCAAGGAAGTGCCAGGCAAAAGCAAGACGGCAGCAGGTACAATCGAAGGAGAGAAGTTGGTGCGCCAATCATCGGCGATGATGGCGATGAGGGCGGAGCTGTTGGCTCTCCCTGCCATTGTCACGTCCTACTTCCTTCCTGTTCAGCTGCAACCAAAAAAGAGTTAGATCAGAGAAGGAATCGCGGGAGGAGGTGGCCAGCGATTGATAGGTGGATCATGATCTGGATCGGACATTGTGAAACACTCCCGCAGTGGAGCTGGGAGAAGAGTAGGAAGGCAGACAGGGGCGCCGCCGTCGCGGGATGATGCTGCGTCGCAAATGCGAGAGGAGCTTTGCGTCCTCGTGTCGCAACTGATGACGATTGTTTGGAAACATTGAGGCCTTGCACCGTCGGAGCAGCGCACCTGCACTTGACGCGGTGGCCGCGGCTGTTCCGATCCCGTTACCCGGTGGTTCGCCGTTCCGCGTCAGGGCGACTGCGTAGAACACCGCGCCGCCGGCTCTCGCCGCACGTGATCCTCTGTGGTGTTGGGCGTAGGGGAAGCCACGGGGAAGGAAACGATACCGGCGCAAATTAAGGGCGGGATCGAGACACGGGTAAGCAAATTCGTGGGTGACAAAGATTAATTTTGGCCGACGACACATGTTGAAAAAAATGAGTAGGGGAGGAATTTCCTTCAGTTTGCCATTGTGTGGTTGGATGAGGCGGTCGCATTTTGATCAAGGCTTCAGATTGATGGGTGCATCATGTTTGGGGTGCCTAGATTGGTCGCAGAAACTAGTGCCTTATTAGTTTAGATTAGATTAGAAATTTTCAGTGGCTCATAAGGAAACGGAATTTTTTAATGTCCGCTAGTGGTTTGCCCCTTTCTACACGTTCTTATTCATCATGGACTCCAGCAGATTTTTTGTTTAACAATTTATTGGACCTTCTTTGGAAGCACCAGACAGTCCGATGAACACTTCACCATTAAAAACTAGATTCATCAAATTGAAGAGCCATCTGGAGCTCTTTTTCTCCAGAATGGGACCGTCGGTGAACACAACATCCAATCTCCAATTTTTCTCTTCTCTGAATGCTTAATATAAGAGAACCATAAAGTGCGCACTAACCAAAGCATCGAACCATTTCGTGAACACTAGTCACCAGGGGCCGAAACAAAGTCTCCAGCTCTGGGCCTGTTTCTTTCGTTCAGGCTAAACTTTAGCTCTGTTACATAAAAAAATCTTGCTATTTAGAACTGTTAAATAAAATATAATTAAAAAATAATTACAGAACGTTTAGGCTAATTCACGAGACGAATCTAATGAGGGTAAGTAAGTTGTGATTAGCAAATGTTTATTGTAGCATCACTGTACCAAAATATAGATTAATTAGGCTCATTAGATGCATCTCATAAATTAGCACCCATCTGTCAAAAAAGTTTTGTCATTAAACTTTATTTAATACTTTTAAATAGTAAGATCTTTTTGATGTTTTTTAGCCCTTAGGAAACGAATAGACCCTAAAAACACTAGCGTCGGACAGGCCGATGATAAAAAAAAAAAAACTTCCAATTCAGCCACCGTTGGTTGTTTCTTTCTACGACGTTTTATCATCGTCTTTTTTGAAACTCACTCAAAACACAAGAATATAAAAAACGAGGATTTGAAGAACACTTGCACCTCCAATTATATAGAATGAAAACACAGAAAAATCACATAAATGGTCGTTTGGATGGTGCACACAGAAATCGGAAGAGAGTGACAGACAGAAAATATTTTTGTACCTTACGGTTAGACCTCATGTTAAGAATCCTCAAAATATCAGGAATTATATTGCGATTTGGCATGTACATTCCTTTGTTCTGAAAGACTTTGGTAGGAAAATCTCTGTTCTTCCGTTCAAAAAAAAAAAAAATCTCTGTTCTATCCTCCAAAATTCTTAGGAAAATCTAATGTTAAGGGTTCTATCCTCCAAAATTCTGATAAAATTCTACAATCTCCAAAGAAACTCTAAGGATTTCATCTCACAAGTCAAGTGCTAGATTTGTACAGGTGCACTCCACTATCTAGTTCTAGGTTGATCTAGCTACTGTCCGCAACTCCATTGACAACAAGATGCCCATGGCGACTTCGTGAATCTGAAGATCAGTCAGCTCAATCTTTCAAAGCTAACTTCCGGAACCCTCTCCTCTCTCTGTCCCATAGCACTTTACTGTAGCATCGTCTTCTCCACAAAAATCTTCACCGAATCTCCAGCTTCATGATCGACCCGCCTCTCCTATCTCTCTCGGGGGTGTTCCTCGCCCGTGGTGAGCGGGAGGGGGGTCATAGCCTGTAGTTAGTAGTACTCCCTCCGTCCCAGAATACTTGGCATCCTAGCCAAACCAAGTTTTCCTAAAATACTTGGCATTCTCACTTCCCGAGAACACCTTTCTCTCTTTCTAATACACCTCTATCTCCATCTCTCTCCTCCTTGTTTTCTGTGCACCCATCTTTTTCCACCTCTTGTTAATCTCCGTGTCCAGGTCTAGAATGCTATCTATAGTGGGACGGAGGGAGTAGTATTTTAGGTCTAGTAGTTTGTTTCTTTTCTGTTCTGTCCGGGAGCTTGAGCTTCCTTTCCGATCTGCCGTATATCGTTGTCCCTTGGTGTGGTGATTATCCGGCGTCGGTAAGGTATCCTCCCTTGTCCTTCAGTTTTCCTTTATGGGTGTAAGCGTGATGCCTTTGTCTTCCTCGCCAGATTCCTCCCCGACGAGTGCCTCTTTCCTCTTTTTCTTCTCCACCACTCTGGCTTTGGTTCATCAGATGAGTAGTGCCTTCTTGTGTGTCTGTGTTGCTGAGGCCGTTGTTGGACGTCATGGACTTCTGGATTGGGTCGATCGCGATCTGCTGATCCCCAAATTTATCCAGCTAGTTCTCTATCGATCAAGCCCGGTGAAGCTTCCTCTCGATCTACGGCTTGGTCTTCTTCTACCTCAACTGATGGTGCGCGATCTGTGGCGACCGTCGGGCGGACCGCCGGCATGTCAAACGATCCGCATTTGGAGGCCCTTTCGCCATCTACACCGCGGTGGCTCGACGGCTTCATGCTGTACCTGAGTGGTCTCGGTGTTGATGGTGGCGTCCCCTTCTGGTGCTTGGCCATGGATGCTCCGGCAGGCTTGCTACTCCTGGTGTGGGGCTCTTCTACGACGGCCATGGCTTCTCTGCTGTTGGTGGCAGAGTCCCATTGAGGACCTGGTTGTAATTTTTACTCTTTGTGTTGTCCTCTTTTTGATGCTCAAAGGCCTAGTGAAATTATGAAATCTTGTAAGGGCCTTTTCACTATGTACCATCTTTCCAGAGTAATCGAGAGCTAGCCACTTGCGGGCGTATTTCCTTCCAAAAAAAAAAAAAAATCTTTCAAAGCTGCTCATAACCGTAGGCGTTGTGTGCATGTGTTTATAAAGGTGAGTACTCGTGCATGTTTATGATTGTCTGTGCTTGTACTATGTTTCAAAAAAAAAACACTATCCACAACCCCCCTGTTGATAGTAATGGCATGTCAATGAGAAAAATAAAGCCTCCCCGTGTAAGTGTCACCTATCCCAAATATAGACACCATATCTAGACTCGTAATTCGTCTTCGTGTATACACCAGGTCGATGAACGCTACTATGATTCTAAACTTTCAAATAATAACCGTGGCACTGATCACACTTTAACACTAGGCAACCGTCATCATTGACACAAAAATGATAAAGCCCCGCCGCCCAGCATGTTTACCAGGCACAAATAAAAGTAGGTGCTTGGTAACGACTGCAACATACATAGGCATTTTTATATCGGGCAGAACCTCTGCCTTATGGAAAAAGTTAGAACATTACTCCAGTATGGGGCTGCACCAATATTGAAACCCTGCTAGTAGAAAGAAAAACTGAAAAGTGACAACTCAGGATAACGAAAACCGAAAATAAACTGATCTCACAGAGTCACAAAGCTTCTTCCAAATGTACGAATCATGGGGAAAAAAACACCTTCGTACAAAGGGAGCTCAATTGGCCGATTTTATCCGTAACAGGCTTGCTCCGGTAGCTAGTGACCAGGACCCCTGGGGCTGGGTCCACAGGGAAGCTGCTCCGTCCACCGGGAAGAAGGTGGGGAGGAGGGGGCGTGCAGTAACAAGTGGGGGCATGTGTGGCAGGTGGAAGGTGGGGAGGAAGAAGAAAGGAGGAATAGTTAATATATAGTAGTAGTCTAAAGAGATGGGATTGACCGCAAGAATTGTATCATGCGGTCATCGTACTATAGCCTGCCCCAGCACATTTACCAGGCATCATCATCTTATCTTGAAAACACACACACACACACACACACACACTCATTGTCCAGCGGACTGCAACGACTGCAACATACATATTCCTTATCTTTTATTTGTTGACATTTCAGACAAGCTACATGAACTAGAAATGAACTACCAATCCTTGTCTTAAGGACTTCAAAAGAAAAATGGAGGGAGTAAGCATTTATCAGGCAGGGCATCGGCTTTATGGAAAAATTAGAACATTAGTCCCCTATGGGGCGGCACCAAAATTGAACGTCTGCTAGTAGAAAGAAAAACTGAAAAGTGACAACTCGGGATAACGAAAACCGAAAAGAAACTGATCTCACAAGCTTCTTCCAAATGTACGAAACATGGGGGAAAAAACACCTTCGTACAAAGGGAGCTCAATTGGCCGATTTTATCCGTAACAAGCTTGCTCTGGTAGCTAGTGACCAGGACCCCTGGGGCTGGGTCCAGAGGGAAGCTGCTCCGTCCATGCCGTTGCCGTCGTCGACCATGCCCTCTTGTGCAGGGTCGTGTAGGCCACCGGCGCCGCCGTCATCTCTTGGCTCTCGACCTGGGCGTCTGGCAATTGCCTTGCAGCACCGACGGCAGCGACGAGAGCACCGCAAAGGAGTGCTACGGTGAGAATGAGGATGGCAGCGGATGAAGCCGTGAACTTCATATGTGAAGGACGACGGACTTGAGTGTGGCGATTGATGTTCCTACATGCGCAACTTCTAGGATGCTGTATGCTGGGGTTACGTGTGTCAGGCATATATAAGCCCAAAACCCCAGACAAAGTCCGTTCGTTTGTAGAGTGTCTAGTCTGATTTGTCCGTACACAACGGCTTTGTGGTCGTCCGTGAGCGCCTTTAACTGAACCGGAAAACTAAACCTGGATCAACAAATAAGCCTATATGCGACTCGTCTTTTCATGTTTGGGCACACGATAAGTAACATAACATGCTATACCTCACTGTGCTATGTCTCATCACTGTGTTTCACAGCAAACAATCTGTAATTTGAAAATTGTCACACGAATCCATCAGCATCCAGATTAAAATTAAACTAAGTACGGTTGAAGTATCATACAAATAGCTAATACGTCTACTGGCACTCCACACCAGCAGAAGCATGTGAGCTCGGGCACGGAGCTCGAAGCAAGTCTGCGGTTGCGTTTGGACTTAGTTCGCAAATTTAGGCGACGAACTTCGACCAGGACGCGTAACTGAGATTGTTTACGCTTCCCAGTGCCTACAGACATGGAAGTGATTGTTTTCAGCCCGGCCGGCTCCGAGCACGAGAGTCGCAAATTACGCGCTACTAGGGTTAGTTAAATCTTTATAACCTACGTTTACTGTGGAGTATCATGCGCGGGGACACGGGTTATTACTACGCACTAAGAGTCTATGACCGGCCTACATGTATCATTCACATGCGGCCGCTGGGGAGTGCTTGACAAATTTATTTGAACGAGGTCAAAACTGTCATACCGGCAATTGGTTTCCAGTAACTACGGGCCATTGTGTTAAAGCAAAGATTCTACCCTCTCACCTCCCACGTAACGAGCTTGGGTGATTTTGTATGCGCACGATCAAGAGAATGGGCACTGTAAGCTTGACTGGAGAGTTCGTCCGATCACCGGGCGCAGAGGAAGGCAAGAGGCCACGACCAGACGTGGGCGTGGCCTACAAATGGCGACGACGAGATCAGGTCGTCTATGCACATGCGCTCCTCAGACGCCTAATTAATTTTCATGTATACATCACTAACACGGCTTTGACAAGTAGCATTAGCTTGGCGATAATTTGTACTGTCTTTTTTTTTGCGACGCGATAATTTGTACTATCTGTAAAGAGCAGACTTCACTATATATCAAATTAACATTTTTATTTTTCGATGAAACATTTTTCTTTTTCAGCACAATATGGCTATTATTTTGCTTAGTGTAGAAGGATGGGCTAGAAAAAAAGCTCGAGGCACGTGAGCTAGCTCGGCTCGAGGCACGTGAGGCTAGAAAAGAAGCAAAAGTCCACATCATATAAAAGGGTAAAACCGTTATAAAAGAAACCGTAAGCAAGAGATTAAATGAACCTTTTCCCAAGTCAGCATGCTTGTGGAGGCAGCAGCTGGCTCTTGCCAGATGCGGTTTCAGTTGCGCAGAGAGGCGTGAGCCACCGTGGCTGCCTAAATGCTAGGGCTTCCTCAAGCGCCGCCGCCACCACTCTCTCTTCCCTTTTCTCCATAAACAAATATAAAAGCGGCCTCTAGGGGTGCCGTTGGGATGCTCTTTTAGCTTAGCTTGTCTATTGATAAAATAGAATTTCCATGATCCAATCTTTATCGCAAGGTCAATTGTCTTCTTTTGTTATATATCATGTTACTATTTCTTCCCCTAAACAATAACAAATTAAATTATTGGCGCAAAATGCATGGGACACAACACTTTGTTTTTCTTTATATACAGCTCAGAGATGTTTGTAATTAGGAAAATATATATTCTGGGTTTGGCTAATGACGATATATACTAACAAGATTTTGAAGAAGCTTATGTAACTTTTGAGGTTCAGCGCAACTTTTCCCTTCTTTTCCCGTTCTAGTTGGCAGATAGTAAAAGGTCAACGACATGATTTGGCTACCATTATTCAGATGGCCAACAGAAACATAAGATCATACAGGCTCTTTGATGCCCAATGTTCGGGCAGAAAACAGCTTATCCAAATAAGGAGCAACGAGGGCATCCAATTTGACAACCCAAAGTGCAACTGCGAGCCTCGGACTTGAACCCAGGTGGATTGTTTCACCATAAAGAACCTAACCAGCTATGTCATGCTTGCTCTGCATTTACAACCAATCGTCATCCATTACCCCAACAAAATCAACAAGAACCCCCAGACAATAGCAACATGGTAAAAGCAAAAGAAATTGAGTAAAAGTTTGGATATTAACAAGAAAAAATAAATGGTCATAAAATATTTGATTTTCTGACCCCTAAAAGTTCACGCAGTGATGATGTTGGTTGCAGCCTCTTAACCCAGAGCTTGTGAGCAGACTTCTTCCAAGAACAAACAAAAGCTACCTCGGGCACAAATGCCTACATGAGAAGTTCAAAACAGACTATATGAGATTAAAGAAGTTTAAAACAGACTAATGTGGATCATCGCTGATGTTGTCATTGTCACGCAACTCACATTTTTATCGTCCATTTATTCATGGAGCAACATAGTATTCTCATTGGCCATGGTCAATAGGCAAAAATTTAGCATTCTGCTTCTTCCCGCTCTCTATCCAAGACGCATACTGTCACATCCTAAAATCCTAGGCCAAAGTCAAAACGCTAAAAATCACTAAAAATTTAAATCTTTTTGTGTGATCTTACCCGTCATGATTTTTCGAAAATAAAACCCACTAAAGTAAATAAAGCATAGTCGAATTTGAAATTTTGAAATATAAAATCAATGCTCAAGTGTTTGCTTCCATTTAAACTCCACTAAAATTTTGAACCTTTTTGAATTTACAACAAACTAAAAATCAAAATAGGTAATTCTCCAAATTAAATTTCAAGAATTTGGATTTAAACATGCGTCAAAAACCTCACCATATGCATTTCTGAATTTATTTGAATTTATTTGAATTGTTTGTTCGACCTTCGCTTTTGTTCGAATTTGAAACTCCTTCAAATTCAAAATCCTGAAATCCCTGGTAAAATGTCAAACCAAATTTTCCGTCGGGCCGCCCCTCTCCCCCTTTCCCTGGCCGGCCCATCCTCTCTCCCCTCTCCTCTTACCCCTTCCCGCGCTGGCCCAGCGAGCCCACTCCCTCTGGTCCAGTACCGCGCCGGCCCATCTTCCTCTCTCTCTCCCTTCTTCCACCTGGGCCGAGCCCCTCTCTCTCTCTGGCCCAACTCAGCGCGCCCGCCTCCTTCTCCCTCCTCCGGAATTCCCGTCGCCGCCCATACCGCGCCGACGAACGCCAACGTCACCCGCCACCGCCTTCCTGTTGCCGCCGCCTTCGCGCAACTTGCCGCGCCCGCCAAGTCTGCGAGCTCCACCGCCTCGTCTCGTCGATAAATGGGCACCGAGACCTCCCTCACCGGGCCATTCCCCATTTCTCCCCCTCTTTTTCTCTCTCTCCACTCCGGCGAGCATTCCCGCCGCCGTTGGTAGGCCCCGTCATCTCCTTCTTCCTCCTATAGCTCCGCCATTCTGTGCTCAACCCCCCCGTGCTCTTCTCGTCCGAAGCCGTGGCCTGACGAGCCAGATCAACGCCGACCTAGCCGCCGTCTTCTCCCCTATCGCCGACCGCCTCCCGTCACTCTCCGGCTCGACTGAGCACACGGTGCGTTTCCCCATCCTCTCCTCTTTCGTCCTCACCGCCTCTCGTCTTTCCTTTCCGTTCGCGCGCACCACTTCACCTAGCGCCGCCGCCCGCCGCCGCGCGACGTCGTCGCCGGCGGCCATTCCGCTCGCACCCGGCCTAGCTGAGCTGCGCTTCGGATACGCCGCGCACGCGCGCAACCTCTCGTGCCCAAAAGTGCCGCCGCATCCCTCTCTCTTGCTTTCCTTTCCCCATTGCGAGCCGCTGCCGCCGCCATCTCCGCGAGCTTTCGCCGCCGCTCCACCACTCGCCGTCGTCGACATCACCCACCCACAGCTTCGTCGTCGCGCGCTCGTCCTCGACGACGTGCTCCCAGCGCCGCTCCGTCCTCCTAACCGCCGCCGGCGAAGCTTCCGGCGTCGCGCCGCCGCGCGCGCCCAATCCCCGCCGCGTTGACCGAGCCCCGCCGCCGTGTCTGACATGGCCGCCGACGTGGCACGCCACGTCAGCCCGTGGGCCCACCTTGACCCGGTCCCCCTGCCCAGTCAGCCTCCCACTCACCCTCTCCCTCCATGCACTCGGTCCACGAAGACCAGCGGCACATGAGCCCCTCGGTCCATGGTGGTCTCAGTCCACCAGCATTTCCAATACAAAAATAAATCCAGAAATTCCCGGGCCCTGTACATTTTACAGATAAGCCCTCGAGCTTTTCTGTAATTATGTTTAGGTCCTGCATTTTCACAGATAAGCCCCTGAGCTTTCGAATATTTCTGTTTAGGTCCTGAACTTTTGCAGAAACACCCCTATACTTTTCCATAATTATCTTTTAGCCCCTATCTTTTACACCGGGACCCCCATTTCCAAAATTACAGATAGGTCCCTGTCGACTTTGTATTTACCAATAAGCCCTCTGTTTTTACAAACAAGCCCTTGAAACTTCAAATCTCCATATCTTTTCCGATTCAATTCCGTTTCGAGCGATTCTTGCGCTCTCGCGTTCGTATAAACGCGTAGTACCTTTTGGTACTGGTTTTGAAGATCTAAAATATCTTTTGCGCCATCAACACTCTAAATTCCTATTATTGTTTTCCATAAAACTCCGTTTCGACAAATCCTACGATCGTAACCCTGCACGTGCACTCGTTCAAATCTCCGTACAGCACCAAACCGAATTTTAACGCATTGTTCCGTCTCCACATGGTGCATTTTGGCACTAATTCTGGACTCCGTACATAGACCCCCGTCTATGTCGTAATTCTTTTCCTTTTTAATAAAATTCCGTCTTGGAATATCCTACATCGCCCATCTCATTGTCCTCCAGTGCCTAATCATCACTCGACATTCAACAGACCCATATGTCCGCCGCTCACACAGTCTAAAAATGCTGAATTCACACAGAAGGTGCACACACATTTCTTTTTGATCACTTTTTCCAATATCAGAAAAATCCCAGAAAATCTCTAAAATGCTAGATTGTATTCTAAACCTTTTATCCGACCCTTGTTGCTCCAGATTAATTAGGATTATGGCTATACTTAATTTATTAGCTTAATCCTGATTAATTTCCTTTCTATAAATTTCCTAAATTCATATCAGCTTCACACCCGCGCCAGAATTGCTAAGCTCACCCGGCGATTGTACACAGAATCTTTTACGACCAATTTCCCATACCAGAAAAATCCCAGAAAAGAATTCCTGAAAATATTTTGAGCCGCTCTCAACATCTTCCAACCATTATTCATCCCAAAATAATTAGGATTATATCAAAGCTTAATTAAGCATGATCCTAATTAATTCCTTTTTCCGTAAACTTCCAAAATTCATATCTTTTTCATTCGAGCTCCGATTTTGACGATTCCTTCGCCAAAATTTATATAAAATCACGCTCTATTCATTGCCACCAGAATCAATCCCTTTTAATGACCTTTGTCAATCCCTCTCTTTTAATTGTCTGCTAACTCCCCGTGTTTTATTTGTATTCGTGCATTCATATTTTACATGAGCACGTACACGTACCACCGTCATGTGCTCACTGCATGACAACTAACTTAATAGATAATAGCTAATCATCATTAGATAATACTATAATATATAAAAATAATTGAAGTGACACACCTTGCACTTTGTACATGTGTTGCATGAACCTTTATATAGGTTACGACCTATATAAAGCTTTAGTGCTACAATGTACGCAAAATCACGTACACTCGCTCGCTTCTACACTCACATACACTCCTGCACTACTCATGGTGTTTAGCATCCCTCATTTACGCCAAAAGCCCTAGTGTCCGATGCATTACCTTAATAGCCTTCCCAAGATAATATAATCACCCTTAATGTAAAACTTGCTGCATCATGCATGATCCGTGTCTTTTGTCGTTCTCTGGTTTTCCCTCGTCTTTCCAGTTGGAGTTAATTGGATCTTAATTGGCTCTTTTTGATCTTTATTTCTTTTGCGGTAGTTTGTTTATCCGCGTTGTTTTTATACGCTAGATTGCGTAAGCTTCGAAGAAGAGCTAGAGGAATTCGAGGAATTGCTAAAGAAATCAAGCTCGAGGATAAGTCAGAAGATCAAACTTCAAGAAAGAGCCTAAAGAATTCAAGATACAGAAGATCCAAGCTTCGAGAAAAGCTTTGAAAGCATCAGCTTCGACAGAAGAGTCTGAAGACCCAGAATTTGAAGATTAGGATAACGTTTATCAGGCAAGCCCTAACTCCCACTGATCATATTGATCCTATGATTGCAAAATTATCCTATTTAGAGCTGTTTATAAATAAATATGCATGGTATTTAAATGTGATTTAAATGCTAGAAGGTCCTAGTAATATTTGATTGCCATGCCTTGATCTTGAAATATCCTGATTCCTTGTTAAACCTAGGAACCCGCATCATTAATTCATTAATGATGTGCTGGTATGCTGCTTAGGACTTTCACCATGTGTTTAATTAATCTTGCTCACATGCTTCTGTGTTAAAATGCGTGAGTCTTGGTGGTGTGTGTAAATGTGAAAATGGGTGGGTTTGGTAATAAGTGCAACCCCTAGTGAGGGAATGTTTCTAGTGAGGGAATGTTTTGGTGGGATCAGGCGAGGTAGTCCTCAGTGGGGAGGCTATCTCTGGGACGCCATTCCCCGTGGGGATTGGCTATTGAAGATGCCTGGTTCGGTCGTATAAGGACCGGTTCTTGTGCCGCCTTTGCCTAGCACCTTACGCGCAGCCACAAGCCGTATATGGGTACGGGATTGGAACCACACCCTACTAGTACTCACCCGGTACCTCCCGGAGGCAGAAGATTGCAACGGAGTCCCAGGAGAAGACTCGACGAGGGTGGCGGCGAGTCCGGCATTTATTGACTCTAGCCATATTATTGAATTGTGAAGCCCCTGGTGATGTCCGTGGGGGATGCCGTGGTGGTACCAAGTAGGTATGAAACCTTTAGTAGGACAGTCCGAACTGGGACCCCGGGGAGGACTGGACTACCTTGTGGAGAAATTTGTGCACCCTCGGCCGAGGTTATGAATCTATCCGGATAGCCGTGTTCCACGGTATTGGACAACGCGAAAGCAATGGCCACACTATGATTAGAGTTTCCCGTGTGAGTTATCCTTGGCGTGTTTTTCGGAATACACCGGTTTGGAGCCGTGTGCTGGTTGTCGGCCAGCGATAAAATTTGAGGAGCTGGCGGGACGGATTGCATCTCCCCCAGGGCCGCCAACCCCACTAATCTCTACAGATACCTGACTTAGTTTGTGAACTGCTTTGTTTTTAAAACAACCCCTGCATAAAATTGGCTTTTTCGCCAATACAAGGAACCATCAGCCTTTACCTTGTTTAAACCCCTGCATATGCTTACCCCTTGTGTTAGGGTTTGCTGAGTACCTTATGTACTCACGCGTTTGCGCCTGCTGTTTTTAGTGAAGAGAAGGCTTCGTAGGAAGCGGCGACGTGTTGGTTTTCGGGTCTGCTTCTCAAGTCTGCCTGTGGCTTGGGCCTTGGTTTCCGCTGTTTGCTTCGCCGTTAGTTGGTCGGATGGACATGGATGGTTCGAATCCTTGTCCTGCCGCCACTAAGGGCTCTGTAGCAGGTAATACTTCCTCTATTCGAGTATGCTTTGGCTATCATATCTGTGTTCTTGTGCGTATCAGCTACTGATCCAGGGACTGATACATAATGCACATCATACTCTAGAAATAGGGTATGACACATACCCTGTACACAACTCCTCATCATCAAATGTATAATTGACTGTGGGTCTCGGGAAGCCTAACACGTGAGCCCGTTCTTACTGACTAGGATACCTTGTAGGCCAGAAACGTCCGTGGGGTGGGGTTATGATGAATAATGTGTCCCTGTTAGTCGCTGTAATTGTAACAGGATCTTTAGTGACAAATCGGGCACCCAAAATAGCCAACTGGTGGTCTCGAATGGTACTGTTCATGAGTTTCCGTCACAAATATGACTCGTTAATGACGAAACACGAAAACGTCATGAAAGTTGGACGAAACGGAAAAAAAAACCTAAAATAGTGACGGAATGGGAAATCAACCCTCTGAAAACGTCATAAATCAGCATCTCTCTTCTAATGATTGTGCTGTACCCATATGTGCTAGACGACTTGCGAATTCATGTCACTTGGCATAGCTACCCGCAGTGAAGGTTAAATATCATATATTGAGGCAAAGTGCTCAACGATATTGAGGCGTGCATGATGATTTCGTCATTCTCATGACGGTCCAATCCTTCATAATCGTTTAAACATGTGGTGTGTGCGAACAGGATTTGTTAGGTGAATTCGACATCAATAATATCTGAAAGTACAAGCAAGTTGTCTAGCCCATATGGGTACAGCACAATGTCTATTCAGCAAACCAACCAAAAGGATCACGGGCACAAATGCACGTTCATTGTTGTGGACTGTGCTACCAAGAAAATCGGCTAGAACTTCTGTTTATTATGCAGGAGTACCTCCCACGTTCACATGGGTGCAGGTGCTGGAGCGCTATTGAGGGGAAGTTCCTCCTCTCAACTCTTTGAATCTTAGGAGGAGAGTAGAAAATCAATTTTAACCCTTGATTATCAAAAATAAAAAGTAAATAGAAAATAGAAAATAAATGCAGGCAGCTTTGATTTCCGTGAAGGAATATTTCCGTTATAATAACAACGCCACATTGGCTGATTTGTTACAATATGTTTGGCAACATCATTGCCCGTCAAAGAAAATAAATATTATTTTTCCTACGGTAACATAAAATCAGCAACAGCAATCCATTCGTTGAATATCAGCAACAACAATCACGAAATGTCTTCATATAAAAATCCAGGCAATATTCCATCACGGAAAATCAGCTCGTCCTTTTCGGGAAAAAAATTCCAAATAGAAATATTCCTTCACAAAACTCAGCTCGTCCTTCACGGAAAATTTTTTCGAAAGTATGACGACATCCACATTTGTTTAACTTGCAAGCGTGTCTCATGTCACGATAAATAGTTTTGTTACATATAAAACAAAAAGTTTTTAGATAGGTAATAATTTTTTTATTATAAAGTACAATTCAGACACTCACAACACACGCACACTCACCCCTATTGTAAGGTCCCGCTCCCTGAGCCGGGCCCGCATACGCCTGGCAGCTCTCTAGAATCTCAAGATTGCCCCTACAAACCAACACAAGTCTTTTCTGCGCACTTTGTCCTCACTCGTGCGCATCCGGGAAGAACTTCCCGGTTGGTCACCCATCCCGAAATTGCTCTAGGGCAAGCACACTTAACCTCGGAGTTCTTTCGAGAAGCTTCCAAAAAAGAAGTTGCAACTTGTTGATATGAGTATTCTATCAATCTTATTAAGCCATAGGTCAGGATGTCACACCTATGAACGCACATACACAAACCCTACCCCTATGAGCATCTTCGAAGACTTAGCCGGCAAATCCTCGAGGTTGACCACAGGCACCTCGCTGTTGACGGTCACGTCGCCTACTGCTAAAAACACAACGCCCCCACAGGGAGTCTCTTGTAACCACTAAGCTACAGGTACTTTCAGATAGGTAACAACTGATCACACCATCTTGCATGTTACTTTGACACGTCAAAGCATCTTCTCACGAACGTGGTCACTTTTCTACTTGGCACGTCTCACGTGAGTTTCCTAATTGATATGTTTTTTCCTCACAGCAACCAAACAGCTGAAAATCCGGATCTAATATCCATCACATTTTAAAAGATAATTACTTTCTAAAAAAAAGGGAAATAATAATAGAAATATTAGTGAAGTCTTGCATCTTAGGGTGCAAGGCTTCATCTTTTGTCTCGTGATCTAATCAAATGATGGTCTATAGTTATTTCGGACTAGTGGAATTTTGTGGACATGTTCACCAAATGCTTCATGTGCATTTGATATTTTCTCTATATAATACTCCTATATAGATCAAAGGGTGGCAAGCACTTGTGTCGCAGAGCTGTAGCCTAAGCTTCCACAGGAAGTTGCAGAGAAACCAGCCGGTGCAGGCAGAGAGGGAGGGGGAGGAGATGATGAGGGTGGCGGTGGTGGGTGCCGGCGTAAGCGGCCTGGCGGCGGCGCACGAGCTTGCAAGAAGTGGCTGCGTCCGTGTGACCCTGTTCGAGAAGGAGAACTACCTCGGCGGACTGGGCAAAACCGTGGCTGTCGACGACAGTGGTACCAGTCCAGTCGACCTTGGCTTCATGGTCTTCAACCGGGTGAGAACATGCATGGATGGTTCACAGAAACTTATATTTCTCCGTCTCTGCTATTGATCAGTTCCAGCACCACGCAGACCTGAGCGTTGTAGAAACTGTAGTCATAAAGCCCGCTTTCCAACCTCCAATCCATGTATAAAAACTAGTGGAGAAATACTAATGCCCCAATTTCTGTGTCATATATACAATTCAATATCTTGTACATATTTGCAACTATAAACGCTTTTGATTGAGGCCATATCTGTTGCGCACATATTGCTCCCAATAACCTCACGGAACAAAGTGACATGTCATCCTTTTACCTCTACTAGTATTTTAGATTTCCTTTTGACCGGACCTAATAATAATCACACGCTATTAGGTGACCCTACATATATCTTTCTCTCAACTGTGAAGATATGTATAAGCTAGTTTCTCGTAGGTAGTACGTGTATTATGGGCGTCTTGTGTCACTGTCACGTGAGGTATAGGCCGGGAAGTTATTTCTATTATCTGAAAAAACAATTGCTAAGTTTACGGGAATTCCCGGACTGTGACGTTATGATGTGTCCTCAGATGGCATATTACATTTAAATATTCCATACAAAGATTAATTGCAGTGTCAAAGTAGTTTCTCAGGAAGTTCTGTGTGACATATTAAAGATTAATTGCACGGAATGACATGGCTCTATGGAAGGATAGATGAATGCAGTGGGTGGATGCTGCTGTAATAGACCTCTATATATCTCGTGCTGTGTACAAAGAATAAAAGGATTGAGGAGCAATATGATGCCAGTGGCACACTCGAGCACATGGTTTGAGCACAACAATCGAGCACCCGAGTGTGCTTAGTCACTTCTGCTGGTGCGGGTGGCCACATGTTGAAGGCTCGCAGCTAAAAATCAATATTTTCAGTGGCGCGCACTTCACCTGCCGCTACAAACATAACTGTATCGGCTGATGATTAAGTCACAAGCCGCTATACAAATCAACTAATTTTATTTTTAGAAAGCTGTCGAGTGCCTGGGCTCACATCCCACACGACGTAGCCCTGCCCGCCAGATCTGGATGCCACATGGCCAGATCCGTGCTCCCACCATTCGCCGCGAGGGGGCAAAAGCGAAATATTAGGTGGTCGTCGAGGGCGAGGTGGAGCAGCTCCTGCCATCGTTGTGGATTTCCGCCCATAGATTTAGCTTAGTGTAGGTTAAAGTGGGCCAGAGCTCTTCTCATTTTTGATGATTTCTCATTAGCTTTTGTGTTATTAGCTGCATAAACTACCAAATCCCTTCTATAGTATGTTTTGATGCTTGGCCTCCCCTCAATTTCACATCAAGCTTCTTCTCTTCTGCGCCGCCGCGTGCCCGACGAGTCGCCGCTGTCTGGTGCACCATCGTTATTGTTCGTGCTTGCCGCCGCCTCGGCCTTGTCATGCTGCAGGGATCCACCGCGAGGAGCCGCCGTGATCCGTCATGAGGTGAGGAGCCGTCGTGCCTAAGATTAAGGGGAGGTCTTGCGCGTGCTCCTCCACTCCAGGGGATGAGTATCTGTGGAGTTTAGAGTTTGACATATGTGTTGGTTTTATATAAACGTTGAGTTCATAGGTTGGGTGTTACTTTTAACTGCGGGCCTCAGAACCTCATCAAATATTCAGGTGTCACGTAAAATAATTTTTTCCAACATATTGCCGACGCAGACTCTCATATACATGCATGCACAATCACCTCTATAAATTAAATGCGCGCACACACACTACTTCTATAAACGCCTCCTGTCGACTAGGACGTCATACAGAAAGAATAATTAGTCGTAAATGCTATCACCCGTGCCAAGTCTAGGCTCCACAACTAAAGACCTTATCAGTGGAGCTACGCTCACTTCGCATCTCGTAAAATGAACTGCTGCTGCATTAGAACCTAATATATCAAGGTATCTCCATATGAACTGCTTCCTCTATCTCACGAAGACATTATTTCTAGGATTGGCCGAGCTAACATAAGGTTGATCGAGCTTATATAAAAAATATCAATATTTATAAAGCTAATTAGTACCACTAAATACATCATGAGTTATGTTTTCAGGGCGAGCTTATTTGGTGTTATCAATGTTAATAATCTTTTATTTATATAAAAGTGTCAAAATTGAACTTGATTTGACTTTGACCAGATATATAAATGGCGTACAGAGGTAAGTATTATAGTGGTAGTAAACCATGACGCCAACCATCTTCTCCCTCAATATTCCATCATGTTCCTCCTTGCGCTTTGACAGACTGACAAGATCTTCTTGAATTGGAAGGTGGCAATATCTTGAAGTGTCAGCGAATTAAGACAGGCAGAAATGGTGGTGTTCATGGTTTCTCTGTGCACATTACCCATACCGATTAGAATTATGTCACCCCTGTCAATGGCGTGGAACTCACTGGAGTCAGTTTTCCTTTGCACAAATGTTGGACGTCACAGTCAATTTGCATAAAACAGACCTGAATACGTCTGGGATATATCTTAACAATCACCTTCTTTCAATAGAGCTATTACTATTTAGAAAAAATCTCTCTTTGCATATTAAGAATCATATTCAGTGTTGAGTGGGCCGACACATCATTAGAACATGAACGTCTTAAACATAAAGATATTTGTACTATTTGTAGTTCTGTGTGACTCATTACTCGTCTTCTGTAACTTATTATGGAATAAGCTGCAGGTGACATACCCAAACATGACGGAATGGCTCGAAGAGCTTGGGGTGGAGACCGATACGTCGGACATGTCTTTCTCAGTGAGCACCCAGCTGGACGGCAGTGGTGGGTTCGAGTGGGGCAGTCGCAACGGAGTTTCCGGCCTCTTGGCGCAGAAAAGGAACATACTTAGCCCCAGCTTCTGGCGCATGATCCGCGAGATATTCAAGTTCAAGAACCATGTTCTCAGGTGATGACCACGCCTCTGGATCAATTAGTTCCAACAATATATCGACACACTTTGTGAAATTTTTTAGATAACGGAAAAGTTCTGACCTTAGCCAGTTAACAGTGAGGAATGACATGTTTATCTCGCTTGTGCGTTGTCATATCCACATACGCATCATGCATGAAGCCTGATCGATATTTAAATGTTTCCACCATTGTAACACAAGGTATCTGGAGGACCATGAAAACAACCTTGATCTTGACCGGAATGAGACTTTGGGGCAATTCGTGCAGTCGCATGGATATTCACAGTTCTTCCAGGACACGTTCCTTGTACATCTACTAATCAACTTATTTATAGTCATCTCCTTCTTCTCTTATCAATATAGGCTGGTTGTATTTATTTGCTGCAGATTCCTATGTTTGCGTGCATCTGGTCCTGTCCGCCGCAGGGAGTGCTGAGCTTCCCAGCTTTCGTTGTGCTTCCATACTGCCGTAACAATCACCTTCTTGTCACGACCCGTATTTTTGCCTTCATTTGAAATCTATTAAAAATTTGAATTTTTCGAATTTTTAGAACAAATTAAAAAGAAGTGTGTGATTAAAGTAAGCCAAACCACCTCAAATTTAAAATTTTCCTTTTTGAAAACTTGCACAAAAACCTCATCATATGCATTTTGAGGATTTATTGGATTTATTTTGAGTAATGTTTGTTTTTCTCTTTTTGGTTTGAAATCGAAATCCTTCCAAATTCAAATCCTGAGAAAAGATTAAATCTTTTCCCTTCTCGGGCCTCTCTCTTTCCTTTCTCTTCCGGCCGGCCCAACTCCTCTCCCTCCCTTTTCTTTTTCTCTCCCGGGCTGCTGCCGCCTCGGCCCAGCTCCTCCTCTCCCGGCCCAACTCCCCGCGCCCTCCGTTCTGGCCCAGCACCGCGCCCTCCGGCCCACGGCCGCGCCAGCCCAGCCCGCCTCCCTTCTCTCTCTTTCTCCTCCGACGCGTCCCGTCGCCGCGCCGCGCCCATCCCTCCCGGTCTCCTCCACCGCCTCACTGGCGCCACCGCCTTCGGGCTAACTTGCCGCGCGCGCCACGGAGCGTCGCCGCCTCTCGCCGTCCTTAAAAAGGGCCGAGCCCTTCCCCTTTCGCTCATCTCCCCCACTCTCTCTCTCTCTCTCTCTCTCTCTTCTCTCTCCGGCGAACCCCGCCGATCTCCGCCTCCGAGCCGCCTTCGCCCTCCCCGAGCTTCCGGTAAGCGCCGCAAGCTCCTCCTCTCTCTCCCCGGCTCCCTCTTCCCCTTCCTCTTCGCGCGCACAAACCTCTCCCGAGCCTCCGCCGTCCGCCACCTCTCTTCTCCGTCGCCCGCCGCCGTGGCGCCACCCCCGGCCCGGCTGAGCTCCCCTGCACGCTCCCCGTACGCTCGCCAAGCTCCCAGACCCCTCAAACCCGCGCGCGCACGCACACACGCGAGAATTCGCCGAGCGCCGCCGCCGCCGCCCTACTCTGGCGAGCTTCCACTGCCGCTCCGCTCGACGCCGTCGACGACACCACCCGCGCCCAAGTTCGCCGTCGCGCGTAGATTCCATAGGGCCACTTCTCGCCTCCATCCGACCCTTGTATCCGCCGGCGGCGAGGATTCCGGCGAGCCCCGCCGCACTCAGCCCGACGCCGCCGCGAATTGACTGGGGTCGCGCCGCCGTCCGACGTGGCCAGCCACGTCGGCAGCTGGGCCCACGACGACCCTGTCGCCTCTGCCCAGTCAGCATCCGGTCCACGGATTCGGCTCACGGTGGACCGGAGACACACGCTCATCCGGTGCACCACGCCCGTGGACCGAGCTCACAACACAGTGCCACACAGTGCACCGACCTCCCCTGGCCCACCTGTCAGCCTCTCATGATCTTTTCCAATACAAAAGTAATTCCAAAATACCCAGAAAATCCCGGGCCCTGTATTTTTACAGATAAACCCCTGACCTTTTCTGTTATTCTGTCTTAGTCCTATCTTTTTGCAGAAAAGTCCCTATACTTTTCTGTAATTACAATTTGGCCCCTATCTTTTTACACCGAGACCCCTGAACTTTCCCAAAATTACAGATAGGTCCCTGTCAACTTTCTGTTTTTACCAATAAGCCCTCATAATAATTCTATTCTTGCAAATAAGCCCTCAGATCCCCTGGACCCATCTGTCAGCCTCTCTTTCTCTCAGGAAATGCTAAGTGCACCCGGCTAGTGTACACACATTTATATTCAGAGCAATTTCCAGTATCTGAAAAATCTCAGAAAATTCCCAAAAATCCTATATTCCTTTCTAATCATTTTCCAACCCTTGATCACTTCAGATTAATTAGGATTATGGCTATACTTAATTAAGTTGGCTTAATCCTGATTAATTTCCTTTCTCAAAAATGTAATAATTGATATCTCCTCCATTTCAACTCCGATTTTGGCGATTCTTTCGCCAAAATTTATCTAAAATCATCCTCTATTCATTACCACCAGATCCAATCTAACCTTGATCTCTATTTGGATTTTACTTTATTTATTGCTTGTTTACTTGTTTGTTGAGCGGTAGATTTATTTTCTTTTATCGCTAGATAATCAAGTCTTTGAAGAAGAGCCCGAGGATTTGGAATACGAGGACTTAGAAGAAGAAGACTTTTGTGAAGGCAAGTCTAACTCCCTTTGATCATATTGATCCTATGTTTGCAAATATCCTAATTAGAGCTGTTTATAAATAAATTGCATGGTATTTAAATGAATTTAAAGGCTAGAATGGTCCTATGCAATATTTGATTGCCTGCCTTGACTTGAATATATCCTGATCCCTTGTTAACCCTAGGAACCAACGTCATTAACTCCCTTAATGACATGTTGGATTGCTTTGCCGCTTAGGACTCTCACCATATGTGTTTAATTAATACTGCTCACATGATTTTCGCGTAAAATGCGTGCGTCTTGGTGGTGTGTGTAAATGTGAAATTGGGTGGTATAATAATAAGTGCAACCCTAGTGGGGGATCTTTGTGACGGGATCAGGCGAGGTAGTCCTCAGTGGGGAGGCTATCTCTGGGGTGCCCTTCCACTTGTTGATTGGCTATTGAAGATGCCTGGTTCGGTCGTATAAGGACCGGTTCTTGTGCCGCCTTTGCTTAGCACCTTACGCGCAGCCACAAGCCGTATATGGGTACGGGATTGGAACCACACCCTACTAGTACTCACCCGGTACCTCCCGGAGGCAGGAGATTGCAACGGAGTCCCAGGAGAAGACTCGTTCGTTGGTGGGTGTTCGAGATCCGGCATTTATGACTGGCCATATTATTGATTGTGAAGCCCCTGGTGATGTCCGTGGGGGATGCCGTGGTGGTACGAAGTAGGTATGGAACCTTTAGTGGGACAGTCCAAACTATGACGATAGGGAGGACTGGACCACCTTGTGGGGAAATTTGTGCACCCTTGGCCAAGGTTAAGAAACTTTCCGGAAAGCCGTGTTCCACGGTATTGGACAACGCGAAAGCATCGGCCACACTATGATTAGTCTTTTCTGTGTGAGTTATCCTTGGCGTGTTTTCGGAATACACCGGTTTGGAGCCGTGTGCTGGTTGACGGCCAGTGTTTAAAACTTGAGGCACTGGCGGGATGGACAGTAACTCCCCCAGGGCCGCCCAACCCCACTAATCTCTACAGATACTTGATTAGATTGCGAACTGCTTTGTTTTCAAAACAACCTTGCATAAACTTGGCTTTCACGCTTTGTTGTGATAAACCTCAGCCTATCCTTTGATAAACCCCTTGCATAACTTACCCCTCGTGTTAGGCTTGCTGAGTACCTTAAGTACTCACTCTTGCTTCAATCATTCAGAAGATGAGCCAGAGATAGAAGCTGATGGAGGTGAAGATTAGGGTTCAGCCTGCCCGCAAGTCTGCCTGTTGGAGTGGTGCCGTTCCGTCTTCCGCTGGAGTAGTAGTCTAGTGCTGCTGCTGTAGCAGCTAATCGGTGTGTTGTCTGTTTGGTCAGGCCGCTGGCCTTTGTTGTAAGACCTTTTGTATAATAAAAGGGCTTGTATGAGACTTGGTAATATTATAAAGGGTATGAGACTGTGATGTCATTCTGTGTAAGCGTCGTATCAGCGTCTGATCCAGGGACTGATACGGTAAGCGCTAGTACTCCAGAAATGGGGTACGACACTTCTCGAGGTTCCTTTTACATTAATTTTTTAATTGCTTCAGACATCGTGATCAACAGATCTAAACACTGCGTTTAATTCAGCTATTTGGTGGCCCCCAGTGGCTCACTGTCAAGGACGGCTTGCAGTCCTTCCTGAACAAGGTAATGTGCCATTTCTGGCGTGAAAAGATCTTATTAAAGATAATAAAAACAAAGCAGTTATAGAAAAGAATTATCACTCGATGTTTTTGGGCACAGTAGCTGCATGGTTCAGTGATTCATCAACCGATACTTTGTTACATCTATTAGCAGGTAAGAAGAGAATTGGTTAGCACGGGCTGTGAAATTAAGACCAGCTGCCAAGTTACCTCTGTTTCAAGCTTCGACGGAGGTAAATCATATTTTTGCTGTACTCCAGAGCACTATTATCGGGCCCTTTTATTCACTTCTGTTTGTGACGTGTCTTTTAAATTTATTTATTTAAGCAATATCACAGTGGGTTTTAATTATTCCTTCGGCCCATTCATCTAGATGATATTTCTTTTCTAGTGTGCTTAGGTCACTCATTCTCGAAGCTGGCCATCACGAACTTATAGGAGCATGGGCTGCACATATTAGGGAATCTACAACTATGTCTTGCTTTATAATATCTCACCATCTAAGTAAAATGGGAATTTTGAGTTTCTACCTCTGGTATGCATTGAACTTACCCCTACAGGGATAAAATCGCAATATTTCCATTGCGATTTTATCTTCAGTAGGGTTAGACTCTAGCTTCATTTGAAAAACTAGGGATAAAACCAAAAACTAGGGATAAAACTGCAAGTTGAAAAAGAAAGGGTAAAATCGCAATAGCAATACAGACAGGGGTAGAAATGCAAAAACCTTAAGTAACTTAGAGAAATTGGGAGGCAATACTTCTAATTTTCTCTCTCAATTTTCCCCCAAAAGGTTCTAAAATTATCTCATGAGCTAGCTATCTCTGTGCCTGCTGACAATTTAAACTCGATCGCACCTTGTACTCACATCAACAATGTTGCTGTGGCAAAAAAAAGATATGGAAAAAGTGCCATTATGTATGTCCCTTGCTCACCATATTGCGACTTATAAAGATGGCATGTGAGAGGTTTTTATTGGCTATCAATTTCGGCTACGATAGATATCATGAACTTTTGATAGTTAGAGGTGATGGGTGCACACAATTAAGGGCATTGAAGCACATGGTGATCTGAGATAATGGTAAGTTTCTGTATTTTCACTAACAAAAAATGTTATGCTGCTGGTAGCAGGCTACAGAGTCATGGACGTTCATGGTTCAGAGGAGACTTATGACAGAATCATATTTGCTGTCCATGCACCTAATACTCTAAAAGTACTAGCAGACGATTTGTAACACATGAAGAGTTGAGAATTCTTGGTGCCTTTAAGCGTACCTACAGGTGTGCTGCCAGTTGCAAAATACCTCAATACCCGGATGGGTTATTTTATCTAATCTTTGCTGTGTTGCTTATTTCTATTTCCTCTTTTTCAGCGATGCATACCTTCACCATGATAAATGTTTGATGCCCCATAACTTGTCAGCATGGAGCGCTAGAAACTTCCTTGGCACGGCAGGAAGGGGTGTATGTGTTACCTATTGGCTGAATCTGATTCAGGTACATACCTGAATCATACGTGCAATCCAAAAATATATCTTGAATCTTCAAAAATTTCTCGGTATAATGTGTTCTAGAATTATGTTTTAACATGAGACTGAAAATTAACACAAAAATATATAAAAATGTGACACGGTAGTTTTACAGTTTGATTACCTGTTTTTACACCATCACCAATTACCTTGTGTTTCTGTAGGTATTTCTAAGATTTACTTATATTTCTTACATATTTTACTAGCTCGTTTGGTTAATTTTCCTGTGCACCGATGCTGTGTGAATTTAGGGATGGTATCTTTTCCTCATCTCTGCATACGATATAACCAGTTGGTTCAAACAATTACATATGGATGGATGAGAGATCAATATTTTAATTTTATACTGACCTCCATAAGTATGAAACAATAATAATCGCGGTGTCTTGTTTCCATGGAATTACTAGAACATCGACTCTGCCAAGCCTTTTCTCGTTACACTTAATCCTCCTCGTGATCCCGACCATGTGTTGCATAAATTTTGTATTAGCCACCCTGTTCCATCCATGGTTGCTGCAAAGGCTTCTCTTGAGCTTCATCTAGTTCAGGGAAACAGAGGAATATGGTTCTGTGGGGAATATCAAGGTAAAATCCTCACTTGCAATACATCCTTCCCTTTTACTACATTCCAGTTTCGTTAAATGAATGTTCGTTTTGGTATTGGATAACAGGCTATGGCTTTCGAGAAGATGGGCTGAAAGTATTCCATGCCACTTTCCTTCTAGTTTTGATCATATAGACATAAAAAGATACAAATATTTATGCTAATACAAATTTGATGCAGGCTGGGAAAGCAGCAGCTTCAGGTGTGCTTGGCAAGAAATGTGACCTTGCAATGAACCCAAAAACAATGATTCCATCATGGACCGAAGCTGGGGCACGTCTCCTCGTAGCAAGATTTCTCGAGCAATACGTATCAGTCGGCAACTTGATGTGTGTGCTCGTGCAAAATCATATAATATCTGCTGTCTAATGATTATTCTAACTTTAAATTTTTCCATAGCTTGATGGAACAAGGAGGCACAACATTCAGTTTTGGTGAAATATGCGAAAAATGCGACTTAAAAGCTGTCCTTCAAATTCATAGTCCCCAGTTCTATTGGAAGGTTCTCTTGATGTCGTCTTCCTGGCGATCCTGTCTTGATTATAAACTCTGCTTTCTTCTTCAGATCTCTGACATAAGATGCATGCGTCATCCTGGCTGCCTTGCCATTTTATCAGGTTGCAACAGAAGCAGACCTTGGTTTGGCAGATGCTTACATTAGCGGCTACTTCTCTTTCATCGATAAGAGAGAAGGCCTTCTAAACTTTTTACTGGTAAAACATAATTTATTGTGTGGCTGATATATATATGCTACATAGACCGTTTGACCCTGAAGATTCACTCAATGTCTTGGATGCATTGTGTCTAAATTGGCTCGATACAGATTTTCATTTCTAACAGAGATGCACACAAGGGCTCTAACACCATTGCCAGCCAAAGGTCTCAACCTTCAAGTATCTTGAAACTTTTTTTTTTGCGAATAAATATCTTTGAAACTTCATGTTAACTATCTTGCTCAAAAGAAGAGTCATACGTGGGTATACTGCTACAACACAAACACATAGGAGTGAAAACGTACGGTGTCTTGCAGAAGCTATATAAGCAGGGGCTGGTGGACTCCCTTGCTTGTAACTGCTGGATTTGCATCGGCAAAGTATATTCTATCTCATCTCTCGCGGAAGAATACTGTCACACAAGCCAGTCGAAATATCTCTGAACACTATGATCTGGTTAGTAGCTATGTGCAGTTCTTTGCTCCATCAGTATTACGATGACAAACTGCCCAAGAAGGGAACAAGTAGTGTTTAACAGAGTCCAACATATGTTTGCTTCGTTATGTTACACATTATCATCTCACCTTACATATCATGGCGATCATTGTTTATTCCCTGATATATCTATAACATTCTGGTTAATTAGTAAGGGTCCGTTACTTATGTCACAATTTGCATGCAGAGCAATGATTTGTTTGCTCTTTTCCTGGATCCATCCATGAGTTACTCTTCTGGAATTTTCAAGGTTTGTCAATCTTATGATTTGATGTAGCTTACCAATAATTGAATGGTAGTATATTTTTGACCTGGCTTACCTTTGACGGCCCTGATGTGTAGATGGAGGACGAAAGCTTAGAAGTGGCACAGCTGCGTAAAATTAGCCTTCTTATCGACAAGGTAATAATCATGTGGTTGCTTGCACAAATCAATTATTCCTTTTGATCTCGAGATACTTTCTACATCCATAACTTGTAGCCTGCATGGCTGCATATGCACACACATAATCTAATGCCTCTCATTCTTGTAATCCTTCCATTTAACACAAGGCTAATGTGGAGCGAGATCACCATATTCTTGAGATTGGTAGTGGTTGGGGCACTTTAGCAATACAGGTGGTGAAGCAAACTGGTTGCAGATACACGGGTATCACATTGTCTGAGGAGCAACTCGTCTATGCCCAGAGAAAAGTGAAAGAAGCTGGATTAGAGGTCAGTCCTGTACATCTCTTGTATGAGAGGCATTTGTATCATTTGCAAATTTTCATCTTATATCAGCTTGAACAAAATAAAAAAGATAAAAATTACTGCTTTCAGGACCGCATTACTTTGCTGCTGTGCGACTACCGTCAAATTCCCAGTTGCCACAAGTTTGACCGGATTATAAGTTGGTGAGTACTACTGATAGCAGGTTTGATTGAAAGGAGTGACCAAGTATTCCTGATAGATATTTTCTGCGTTTCAATATTCAGCGAGATGATTGAACACGTTGGCCATGAGTACATGGACGAATTTTTTAGCTGCTGTGACTATCATTTGGCAGAACACGGCCTCTTTGTCCTCCAGGTGCATAACCGATCAATTGTACACTCCGATGTTACATTTTATCACCAAGGAGGGAACAGTTAAACCTCTACTAACTTTTCATCTGCAAATTTAAATTTATGTGCACAGTTCAGCTCAATCCCAGAGGAAAGGTACGACGAATTCAGGAGGAGCCCTGACTTCTTAAAGGAGTATATATTCCCTGGTGGCTGCCTTCCTTCCCTGGCCCGGATAATTTCTGCCATGTCCAATGCATCAAGGCTCTGGTACGTATTCGGCAGACTAGCTAGACGCCGTACGTCAATCATTTATTCATGCTTCCGCATCAACGGAACTCTATTTTTTTAAAGGTCTTGCGGATTGGATATATATTTTTAACAGAGTGTATGTTGTCAGCGTAGAACACGTTGAGAATATTGGGTACCATTACTACACCACTCTGATGCGCTGGAGGGATAACTTTATGGCCAACAAAGAGTACGTATAAAGCTCTTCAACTCAAGCTACAAGAGTCACGTACCATGTCATAATCGTAGTATTTATTTATTTGTGTGCCCTTTTTTGCAGCAAAGTCTTGGCCCTGGGATTTGATGACAAGTTCATTCGGACATGGGAGTATTATTTTATTTACTGTGCAGCTGGATTCAAGTCACGCACACTTGGAAATTACCAGGTGTGAACTTAACGACAATCAACGCAAAAATCAACTGAAATCGTTAACAGTATGCGATGCCTGTTTCTAACGATTGTTATATGTATGTACCACGTGCAGATTGTATTTTCTCGTCCTGGCAACATCAAGCTACCCAACTACGTGACGGTCATATAATACACATGATGTGACTACGTCTCCTATGAAATTACCTAATAAATTTCCTCCAGATATTACCTTCACAACTCGCCTAAGACAAGGTGGGTCCTCAAAGTTTTAAAGATGAAAAATTTCTGCTGGATATTCATGTCACTACTAGTGAAAGGACATCCTCATCTTCTTGAGAGCTTGATGCACACTCCAATTGTTGTATGGCTCATCGCTTAATACCGTACACTGATGTTAAGTTTGTATCAGCAGTACAATATATGCACTTTAATCTTTGTTGCTCTCTTGAAAAATTAAACCACACTCTTCAAAGTTGTCATGAAATCTTCGTTCACATAATAACTCACATTGTTCTACAATGTAACACACTGGAGGGGATACTTCGAAACTCTGTAGTTTCTGCACACCTTTTTTACCGACGGAATTATGGACTACTTGGCCTCACTAATGTGTTCCAACAGTAAATACCACAGCATGTAGGAAGCGTGCTACTACAGAGAACCACAAAGGTGACGGGCTGTAAGCGCCTTGGTGGCCATTAATTACCGCCACTATCGAAATGTCAATGCAATTTTTTTTGAGATCAAAATGTCAATGCAAATGAATCATTTGTACAAGAAAAATGAAAAAGAGAACGGGCAGGCCAGGTCGCCCTGGCCCGTAACCCGGCAGCATGGCCACACGTGATGGCGCCCCTCCGTCGCCCACGCTTGCTAGTGCACAACCACACGCACCGGATCTTTCCGCCCCACCCTCACTCGAGCTAAATATGGCCATGACGCAATCGGCTAGGCCCGACCCTAGCTGTGGACCCTGACAATAGATTCCCACCCTGGATAACTTTTTCATGCCATTGTTTTACGAGGGGCTACATTGCCTTGCCGTGATGCCCTCCCGAAGCTCCATGGCCTCGTGACACCAGATCCAAGCATCTGCTCTACCGCGCCTGCTTGAGGATGCAGCATGTCGAGCTCGTGGGTCGCAGAGAAAAGAGAGAGAGAGAGAGAGAGAGAGAGAGAGAGAGAGAGAGAGAGAGAGAGAGAGAGAGAAGTTGAGCGTGGGAGAAAGAGAGAGACAAAGGGTTTGTGTGTGTGGCAAAGTGGCAGCTAAGGAGGAGTGGATTGCGTGTGGGCATGACTAGGGTTAGCCTTTTTATATATAAGGATGGGCCTGTGTGCTGCAAGATGGGCTGAGCATTGAGGCTAGTGGATGGCCATGAGACAGCCCGCCACTGAAAATGCATTTCTAGCAGCAAGCTAGTTGGTGGACCGTCATTGGAAATAAAAACCTTCATTTCTAGTGGCCGTCCACCTTATCGATGTGGCGACAGTCAGTAAGGTTGACCACACTAGAGATGAGGGGGCATTTGTAGAGTGATGGGTCGTAACTTTCCCGCTGCTATAGTGTTTTGGCAAGTGTTGCTACAAAAAAAAAAATTATAGTAGTGGTGAACTGGTGATCTATGCAAAAATGTGTGACTTAGGATTATTGTTCCACCACCATGATAAAACTTCCGAAAAAATCTCTCGGTGTTCTGATTCCATGAGTTCTCCGGAGTGATGGAAGTTTTGCCCCATGTCAAGAGTCCCTGTCCAAATACTTTACTAACCCCTCGGAAGTTCTATCAATGTCCAGAGACTTCTATCCAGGGCATGATGAAAGTTTTGTCGCGTGACAGAAGTTCCGTCATTGCCCAACCGTTACACGCCAACAGCTCTTTTTGTATCCCGATTATAAATACACTTCCCCATCCTGTGAGAGGGGTTGTTGGTGAATCCAAATTGAAAAACACATTGTATGGTTCAAAGCTCTTTCCTCTCCATTATCCCTTGAGATTTGAGTTCAAATAAGAGTGAGAAGCAACCATCCAAGCTAGTGAGCATGAACCCCCAACTTTGAGAACCCTGAAATCATAGCAACCAAGTTTTTGTTGCACTTGTAACTCTTGAAGACTCGTCCTCTAGATTGGCTAGGCATTGCCCTAGAGTTTCCAAATGAGTGGATAGCCTTCAGAAGTTTGTGAATGTTGAAATTCATTTCCACAAGGAAAGAATCAAAGGGAACACCCAAGCTTGATCTTTGTGATTGCTTGCTGGTGAGGACAAGGGTTGAGAGAAACCCGGTTTTATGTGAGCTCGTCAACGGAGATGTAGGAAACTCACTTGTGAGGGGTCTAATTGTTAGTTAACAAATCTTTGTATCTTCATGCCTTTTGTTATTCATAAATATTCTTTGCTATATCTACTTGATAGCAGTAACTATTGTAGCTTCAATCCTTCGCTGATATGTTGTATAATTGTCTGCTGCTTTCCATCCGAATTATAGAAAAATTAGACCTACTGCAAAGGTTGTTCTTTAATTTGGTTTACCCTCCCTATGGCAAAAGTATCGTTACTTGATGGAAGTTTATGTGAAGGAATTTCGCCAAGTGGTGGAAGTTCCATTTATAATTTCTGCTGGTAAGTGTATTTAAGAATAAATTGGTTTAGATTGCATATTCACTTTCACAGTGATGAAAAATGCCCTTTGGACTCACTTGGGTAGTATGAAGAAAGTCCTTGAAGTCATTCTAATGTGTTGGTGTTTTGTCCCTACTTTTGGAAAGTGGGCCAATGAATGGTGGCCCATATTATGGGTGAAATGGGAAATATAATCTTGGGAAGCGAGTAGCACCAAGTATTTATAAAAATCAGCCTATCACACGCTGGATGATCAAAAAGGAAGGCAAGCAAAAGAAGCCAGTGGGGGAAAGCTCGACTCGAGCAGACTGGGGCAATGAGTTTATGTCGAATGCTATCTGGAAATTGGCATGTCCGCCAAAGATTAGGCAATTTATTTGGAGATTGGCACATGATAGTTTCCCTTTTGCAGATGAGTATTGAGAGAAGCGGTATGGAGGCAAATACAAGGTGTCTGGTGTGCAGGAGACTAAATGTGGATGGTGGACATCTTTTTTTGAAAGGCAAAGAGGTTTAAAAGTGCTGGAATATGGAAAATATACGTTTGAAATTACTAGAGATGGGTAGTGTACAACAAGTGGTTAGCCATGTTCTAAAGATGGAGGGGTATATACAGATGACAAACATCATGTTTTGATGGTATTGGTGGAGTGCAAGGAAACAAGGCAAATGCTGGAGAACGAATGTTATCTACGGAAAAGATCATTCATAGAACACTGAAGCTTGTAGCGGAGCAGAAAACAGAGGTGAAGGCAAGAAGAAAAAAATCCGTGGTAGGTGGTCTCCTCCCCCTGCTGATGTTCTGAAGGTAAATATTGATGGAGCTTATGTGAAGGAAACTAAGAAGGAAGTCCAGTTTTGGCAGGGGCGAGAAATATTAGTGTTGCCTATGAATGATGCGCTCGTTGCGGAAGCCTATGCAAGTAATGCTGCACTGGAAGCAACAAGTGCAGCGGGAATGACAAGATGTTATTTTAAAGACCGACTCTTCAGTATTTGTGAGTGCACTCAAGTCAGATGACTTTGATCAGGCACCGGGTGCAAAGCATTTTGTTTCAGTTGAAGTAAGACATTGTAATAGGTTGTGTAATTCGTGTGCGCAAGAACTAGCTCGCTCTTCCTTAATTAGGGACCCGGATCAGTCACTTATTTGGAATGATCCCCTCCTAGAATTTGTTAAACCATTAGTGGTTAGCGATATCGCTGAACCAGTTCACAATGAATAAATGAGCGAGGTATGATGTAAAAAAAAGTATTTGTAAAAATGAAAAGTGGTCAAAAGTGACAAGTATTCATGAAAAGAGGATAGTATATTTACGTAGGTGTTGAGCGCTCAGAGTGTGAGTGGGCATAAGTCATATTCGGTAGTGCCATGTTAACTACATATGGGGACCAAAGGTAGCGACATTGTTCCCTGATAAAGTGATGCATCGGCAGTCTGTTGCTTAAAATGAGGCACCGAGGTCTCAACAACACCACATGCATGGCAGGCTAATCGGACCAATAAGTTATGTGGGACCTGGCAATGCCATATCAGATTGGATCCATCAAACCTTTGCGAATGGGGCAGCGCTAGCTGTGTACGTTGTGGCGATCATGTAGAGTAGGTCCTAGACAATGGCGGCAATGAGGAGTCGGTATGGACACATGCAGTCGGAGAAGTTGGTCAGTAGCAGATCTGCAACTAGGGCTAATGGGGCGGCACATTTGCACAATGGAGTTCTACCTATTTTTCTCTTAGGCCAGCCTAAACAGCATAGCGAATTCCAATGGCAGCCCTTGGAGGTTATGTTCCTGGCCACGCCACACGTGTTGGGGATGAGGCACAAGTCAGAGAAGTCAATTGTGATGTCGGAGAAAAGGCATGCAATGGCAATGAACGGTGGGTGGCTCAAATCAACATTGATCATAATTCAGAAAGAATCCTGACTGGCGAGAGAAAAATCTGATAACTGACCAACTCTTGCTGGGCCATATACTCTAACACTAACCAGACCAACCACATGGAACGAATAATAAGTTAAAATAAAAGGTAATTAATATAATTAAGTTCACTAACACAAACAACTTGGCCGGACAACCACATGGATCGAACAGTCTAATGAAAAACTTGAAATTTGTGGCGAATAGCCCATGTGTCGCCCACGAGAAGAATGGGAGCGATAGCGACTTATGAGGAGTGTCATCGTTATGGAAGCCCTGAACCACTTGGTCACCAAAGCAACGACAGCCCGGCTACACCAGCCACTCAAGAACAATGAAATAAAGCATCGGGCTTCTATCTACGCTGATGACGTAATCATTTTTCTGAACATGGTGCCGGCTGAGCTCATGGCAATGAAGGCAATCCTGATATCCTTTGGAGGCGCGTCAGGTCTCAAGACAAACTTCAACAAGTGCTCCATCACCCCGATAAGATGTTCTGAAGAAGATATAGAGGTGGCTCACAATATACTCCCATGCCATATTGTGCACTTTCCATGTAAATATTTGGGGGTTCCGTTATCAGTGAAGCGCATCCCCAAAGCACATTTACAACCGCTAATCGACAAGGTGGCAAGACGTATACCTACATGGAAAGGTCAGTTAATTCACCCTAGTGGCAGGGCAACTTTGGTCAAATCGGTTATGACATCAATACCTATCTATACTTCAATGGCGCTGGTTCTACCTGCTTGGGCAATTGAGGCCATCGACAAGCTCTGCCGTGCATTCCTTTGGGCAGGGACTGATAAAGTTCATGGCTCCAAGTGCCGTGTTGCATGGAAGGTGGTGTGTCAGCCTAACATTTACGGAGGTCTAGGAATCACAAACATGAAGCTTATGGGATTCGCCCTGCGAGTGCGCTGGTTGTGGCTGCGTTACAATGGTGACCCATGCTGGCGTGCGCTGCCATCGTCGCCGGAGCCAGAAGTGTGCAGACTATTCGAACAAGCCACAATTGTTCAGGTGGGTAATGGGTCAAGGGCTCTGTTTTGGACTGACAAATGGCTCCAAGGTTCATCCATCAAGGAGGAATATCCATACTTATTTCAGGCTGTACCGTCCAAATTGGCAAAGACGAGAACTGTTCAGCAAGCTCTAGCAAACAGAGAATGGATCAGAGATATTACAGGGGCCCGTACCACTCAAGTCATATATGAATACCTTAAGCTAAGAGACCACCTCGAAGACTACCAACTGACGGAAGAGAATGATAAGTGGATTTGGACAATTGGAAGCTCAGGAGTATACTCAGCGAAGAGTGCGTACAGCTCATTCTTCCAGGAAAGGCCAACACTGCAGTGCGCGCAATTCTTGTGGAAAGCTTGGGCCCCAGGAAGGGTTAAACACTTCATTTGGCTTGTCTTGCACAAAAGGATTTGGACTGCAGACAGGATGAGTCGCCGTGGCATGGACACTCATGAACTGTGTCCCTTGTGTGGGCAAGAACCCGAAACTATTCAACACCTCCTGTGGAGATGCTCATACACAAAGCATGTGTGGCGACTTATGGCGACTCACTTGCATCTGCCGCTGCCAACACCGGCCCGGACAATCCAAGGAGGATGGAAGAGGTGGCGTCGACTGCTTCCACACCAAACCAGGCGAGGATTTGACTCTTTGTTTGTACTAGTGACGTGGGCGGTCTGGAAAGAAAGAAATGCCAGAGTATTTGAATCCACGTTGTCTACCACTGCTGCGTTGATGGACACTTGCAAAGCGGAAGGTAAACTATGGATAGCGGCAGGAGCTAAACGCCTAGGAAAAATCCTTAGCACATCAGAACAGGTAGAGGTTGTTAACGTGCAACATGTAATGTAACACTCCTTGTAAACTCTGGGCATCTTGCCTTATTTCTTCTATCTATATATCTCTGACACGCAATGCTTTTGCGTGTTCGCAAAAAAAAAAAAGGAGTGAAGCATCCATGCAAGACAGCAAATTGTATGGGCAACGCATAATGTACAGTCTCCTTGTCTGTGGGCGGTAGTGGTAGTTGGGACATAGAAATCAGTATTCCCATGTTAGATGATAAGATCATGGTGTACAAAAAACGTGGAGCAATTGAGAGCCGTGCACTCTCGATGTTGAGATCTTAGTGGACAATATATAGGTTATTAATTTGTTTAAGTCAGGCCCCATTCCGTGATCACTTGGTTTGGTCACAATAATGGCCGGCTCCATGATTGAGTTTGGACGCTAGGATTTGTGTCAAACCGAAGACCACCAATATATGTAACAAATAGTATACAAGAAAAATGTGGTAGACAAAGAACTGTATAATAGTAGCCATACGTTACTGTGCAAAGTGTCTGAATCGGTGTTCTTCTGTAGCGTAGTCTCTATCACATGGGCATGTTTGAAAAATTATGGAATAGATATTTTGTGTGTGAAGGAAAAATATTCCAAACGCCGTGTTTTGATGTGTGCCTAGGAATGTCATGTGGTGGGCCCTGGAAAAACACAAAGTCTCAACTAAGTACATTAATCTAATCAAAGATATGTACAATAATGTTGTGACAAGTGTTCAAACAAGTGGTGGGGACACATCTGACTTCCCGATTCATGTTAGGCTACACCAAGGGTCGGCTTTGAGCCCTTATCTCTTTGCTCTGGTGATGGATGAGATCACAAGAGATATACAAAGTGATACCCCTTGGTGTATGCTCTTCGCAGATGACGTGGTCCTAGTTGACGAGAGCAGGAGTGGTGTTGCTGAGAAGCTGGATATGGAGGCACACTCTGGAGTCAAAAGGTTTTAGGCTAAGTAGGTCTAAAACAGAATACATGAAGTGTAACTTCAGTGCTACAGGGCAGGAGGATGGAGATGTCAGCCTCGATGGTCAAGTAGTACCCAGGAAAGACACCTTTCGTTACTTGGGATCGATGCTACATAAAGATGGAGATATCGATGACGATGTCAGTCATAGAATTAAAGCTGGATGGTTGAAGTGGCGTCAAGCTACAGGTGTCCTTTGCGACACTAAAGTGCCACAAAAGCTAAAAGGCAAATTCTACAGGACAGCGATCCTGACCTGCTATGCTGTATGGAGCAAAATGTTGGCCAACTAAAAGAAAGCATATCCAGCAACTAAGTGTAGCAGAGATGCGTATGTTGCGATGGATATGTGGCCACACAAGAAGGGATCGAGTCCGGAATGACGACATACGTGAGAAATTAGGGGTAGCACCAATTGAGGAGAAGATTGTTCAACATCGCTTGAGATGGTTTGGACATGTGAAACGAAGACCGGAGGAGGCGCCTGTACGTAGTGGGATAATACGTCGTCCCGAAAATATGAAGAGAGGCAGAGGTCGACCACCTTTGACATGGGCAGAGTCGGTGAAGAGAGACCTGAAGGACTGGAATATTGCTGAGGAGTTAGCTATGGATAGGAGAGAGTGGAAGAAAGCAATCCACGTGCCGGAACCTTGATTTCTCCTTTTTTTAATCCTTTTTTAAAAAAAACTTTTTTCTTTTTTTCTTTTTTCTTTCACTCTTTTTTCTTTTTTTTTCTCTCTTCTTCTCTTTTATCCTGTTTTTCCCTTTCTCGTTTTGGTTGGTTTTGCCTCTCTTGTTGGTTCCTGCAGGTTTCATCTCTAGCCTACCCCAACTTGCTTGGGATAAAAAGGCTTTGTTGTTGTTGTTGTTGTTGTTGTTGTTGTTGCCGTGTTTTGATGTGAATGAAGGAGTTAAACTTGTATATAACATAAATGCTTTATATTATCTATAAACTTGATGCATTTTATAACAATTTAGCACTTAATAGGGAAAAATGCACATATAAACTGAAGTCTCTTTTACTATGGTAGTATATACTAAAAGTCTCTAATGAGGAGTTTCCCCTGTACCTAGCTTGATTACACTTGTTTCATTTGTAACTATTATACTATAGCTTGATTACATTTGTCTGTGCCTATTATAGTTGTACATCTCAATGTCTTATTGGCCCTTTCTCCCTTCACCTGGTAGCGAGGTTGGAGTCTAATTATTACCAGCTCTGCACGCACCATATAACTTGTTTCTACCGTGGACTGACGGAGCTTGAACAAAATTTCTGGAGGAGCCAAAGAATATAGAAAAATCAAAAAATACATTCAGGTTCTAAGCAAACACACAAATATATGGCATAATTTATCACTAAAACACAAATACATGGCCAAATTTTAAGCATTTTTTCAAGACTATAGCAAACATTAAGCTCCGGCATTGCTACCGTGACAAAAGTAGGTAGAAACAGATTTTGCCAACAAATTTTCTGTCGGTGAAGGTATCCTTTAGCTGACTCTACAAAGTGTTGACAAAGCTGATCATTTCACCAACATACTCCCTTCGGTTTCTTATTAGTAGTCGTTATGTTTCAAAAGGAATTCGTTCTACCAGCGTGATTCCTTCTACGGCGCTGCATTAACGCACGAGACGTCCCAACGGACGCACGACCTCGTCGCTCGCTCGCCCTGATTTGCTCGCCCGCTCGTCTCCTCTTCTGCTCGCTCGCGCTGCTGTTCCGCTCGTCGCTCGCGCTAGCTGCGATCGTGGCTCGTTCATCCATGGAAGCCCGCGGCCGTGCTGCAGCTATAAGGCCAACGCTATCGCCGACGAAGGCTCGATGGACGCGAGCGGCCAGCAAGTCACGCCGGCGTCCGTCGACGAGGTCGTCGTCCCTGACTCAGGGAATCTCGTTGTGCAGGCAGTTGGTTACTAGGAATACCCGGAAAAGCATCATCCATTGGAGCATCAACAAGCTGATCTTCATTTGGTGACTCCAAGTTTAGATCAAACACTATGCAAAGCGAAAAGATGACAAATAAAAACCTAGATGATTCATGCACAAAAATAATGTGAGAAGGAAGAGTACTTAGCCTTACTGCTGGAAGTAAAACAAAACGTGAGGCAACAAACCGAGATGGAAAAATGGTTGGCTCGTGTCCCTTAAGGCCCTGTTTGGAAGGCCGGTTTTGAGGCTAATACCCTTGTAAATTACAGGTCCTAAACATTTTACACTGCTGCCGGTAAAAGTCTGTTTGTATGACTGGTATCCCTAAAAAAAATACAACCGGTTTGAGCTGTTACCGGCGGAAAAATAAAATCGCGTACCGAGGCGACACTTTTTATTCCGAGAACTATCGGGCTCTCCTCCTCGCTCGTCGGCCCCCACCCCGTCACCTCCTCCATCCGCGCATCCATCGCCGTCGCCGGCACGAATCGCTCCGCCGTCGCTGTTAACGGGCCTCGATCCGTGCCGTCACTGATGTCTCCACTCAAGCATCTCACAGATCTCTATCCACGCAATCTCCATCCTCAATTGCAGCTACGCGTCATCGTCGTCGATGGCTTCAGTCGCCGCCGTAATCTTCGTCGCCTCAATCCATGCGGCCGCCATCGTCATCTTCGTCCGGTTCGGTTTCAAACGGCTTCGAGGAGTCGATGCAACGGCATTAGGTCGCCATCCTCAAAGACAATCAAGTTCTTCCATTCCGAGTTGATGGTCCAATTTGATTTCGTACCTTCTATTTGACCTGAGATCTGAAATTTCCAATTTCGATTTCGAATTGATTCTTTGATCGATGTAATGGTCGTGTGTCAGTTCGATTTCACTGCAAAGCCCGTACTTCGGCGATGACACTCGCATCACGGAGGCGAGAGCATCGGTGCTGCGAACCAATTTGCGAGCTGCCGCTACTTCCCCTGTTTCTGGCAGCAGCGTTTCTTTCGATTTATGTTTTGCCTACTTTGAAATTGCAATATAGATAGATGCAACGGTTGTGCTCGGCAATGAATTTATTGTTTCTGCATTGGTTAATCGAGGATTGGCAATGCAAAACTGATGTTATTGTACTTCAGTATTCTGAATCTGAGGACAAAGCTGGTCGTCCCTGTATTCCGTTACCCAAATAGCATTTTACAGTGTAAATAATATCCCTGGATTCCACGGGTTTTCTTGTGCACATAGAATTACAACCGTAAGTCAATTACAGGCGAAATTATTTACAAAGCTTCCAAACAAGATCTAAGTAGTGGACGGAAATAGGAAACGAAACAACGGACGAAAAAAACGAGCACCGCCATGCGCACATGCCAGAAAATCCCGCGAGGCGCAACAGTGCCATGCAAAAATTCCACGCGAAGCAAAAAATTTGAAGGCATGAGGCATCGAACACGCGACGCCATGCCTCGAGCCCGTCATCGGCAACCAGTTGGGACGGGAGCTGGTAGTGAATGAAGTGGACTCAACACGCTATTGGGTATACAGGGAAAATTACCCCTCAGTCAATCAAGCCTTGGTAACGTAACCCATGTCCAAAACGACTACTAATACGAAACCGGAGGGAGTAGGTCGGTAAGGAAAAACAAAAGTAGGGGGTGAATCCTATTAGCGAATCTTTATGAATAGCTGGTGAAAAATTGCACAAGCACTGTTTCCAAGTTGAGGCAAGCATGCGACCAAAACTGGAGCCAGTGTGTTCTATGCAGAGTACTTCATTTAAGTTTTGGTAGGGGGACTCATGAATTTACAAAGCTGGCACTGATCACCAGGACTCAAAAATTTACAAAGCTGGCACTGATCACCAAGGACTCAAAAAATATATGTAGGCGTATATTAACATGTGTTTGTACCGAGGCACATCTCTATCTTCATTTGCAATGAGACTGACCTCCTTTGATATATCCTTTAAGAATCCGAACTCTTTCTGAGATTGTCATATTAATCGTATACCAGTTCAACAATTTTTAATCAATTGGTTTTACTTGTATGGCTTATGTATTCCTCATAAGCTTCTTCTCTCTAGGAGCAAGAGATGGAGTTAGTTGCATGCTTCACTCCAAGTACAACATTTAGAGGGTCCCCAACGTGGAGGTAAGAGTTATAATGTTTTATAGAAAAAAGTGAGGACAGAGTGTGGTGCTAGGTTTTGCTCAAGAGTTAACTTTTAACATAGATGAAGCACTGTCACATGGTCTATACACAGGGAGATTCCCTGCAAGAGCTAGCAAACCCACGCTGTTACTACAACTACATCACGTATGTTCAACATGCTAAAAGTAGAAGCTTTACCCCTCGTGTTCTCTCTCTCCCAAGAAAGAAAGGCACCAACAAAACCCATCAGGTTACTACAACTACATCACGTTCGACAACGGTACTATTTTTCGTATTAGTAGGAAGCCGGCGACGGCGAGGACAGACGTGAACGCGGTGCTGCGGGCTGTGAAGGACACCGTGCGGCACGGGATATTCTTGGGGGCGTTCGCCGGCACCTACGTCTCCGTTGATGATCGAGTGCATCGCCACCGTATGGGGACGTAAGAGGTCAGCGATTCCCTGCCCATGCTAGTTCTCATCGATAACAGGAAGAAAATTCCAGAATTGTATTTGGGAAGAGCACTTTATGATGTGCTGAGAATTATTTTATTACTTCTAATTGTATTATAAATTATTTACTCTGTACTATACGTTATATTTCTATGAATTGTATCATATACTGTGTTAGCCGTTTTGTCGTACCACTTCAATCATATGTATTTTGCTCAAATATAGAAATTTAAATTAAAAGTGTGACCAAAAAAAGTCTATGAATAAAAGCATAACTCTCGGTATTCTTGCATGGTTGTTTCAGAGCAGCAAGGTGGAGGTCTTTGTTAGCTGGGCTAGTTGCTGGTCCTACAATGCTCTTGACGGGGCTAGAAACACCACATACTAGTTTGGCAACATACATTCTCGTGCGTGCAAGTGTGCTTGCAGCTCGTTGTGGAATGAAGAGCAAAAGATTTGGAAAGATATGTAAACCGCTGCCATGGTCACACGGTGATATCTTCCTTATGTGCCTTTCTTCTGCACAAATCGCGTAAGATCTGTTTAAGAACTCGATAACATTTTGACAATTTAGTCCGTGGAGAAAATGCATTCAAACTATTTAATGTCATTCAATTCGGAGATAAGAAACCATGCAGTCGACTGAGCTGTTCTTTCATTAATCCAATTGTCATAGCAAGACAACTTAATTGTTATTATTCGTCTCTCTCTCTCTTTCTTTTTTTTTTTTTTTTTTTTTTTTTTTTTTTTTTTTTTTTTTGCAGATCTGCGTACATTCTGAACAAGGACAGTTTTCCCTCCTCATACAAAGCATTTTTTAAGCAAGCAAATTGGAAAGGATCCTGTCGTTCTGCAAGGTCTCAAGCGATTAGTCAACAACAATGCTTTAACTAGCTTACCACTTATTGAGAAGTACTACAAAACTGTTGGTGTTGACCTTAAGTTAGATCCAGAAATGAAAGTTCCCTGCTCAGTAAGTAATAATACAGATATTTGCATCAATTAACATAAATTTTCCATCAGCTAACCTAAATTTTCCAAAGTCTAATGTGTTTACTTATCTATCAGATTCTGCATGGCAATCAATCGTGCACAGGACTTTTTTTTTATTCTTGCTACAGGCATATGGAAGAGCTCTTCCTGTGTATGTTCCAGTATATTTGATTCCTGCACTTGCAATTCATCAGACACACCTCGTTAAAAGGTATACTATAGCATATTCATACAAATGCTTGGTTTCTAATAGTTGGTAAATATATTGCTACTTAAAGGATGTTTACACTCATGTCCTGCATTGGTTAAGTTGTGCCCAACGGTAAGAAGTATCGATGTATTAATTAAGCATGACCCATTTGTGTTTGCGATGGTTGGCAGTTGCTGTTCTGCAATATTTTCTCTTAATATGATGCACCCCTCTGACAATGCAGGCCTTACTCAATATTGGGGAAGCTTTTTTTAGGAATTGCCAGATCAAGCCTTTTTCTCTCTGTGTATTGTGCGTCAGAGTGGTGAGTTTGCAATTTGTTGGTTCACTCTTTGATAGTCATTCCTATGTGTATTGTAATCTTAATAGCATTTAAGGAGATGACAATTCATAGCGATCCGATCCAAAACAGGGGATGGACATGTCTGCTTTTTAGAATGTCCAAGAGGTGCAATATTCCACTTCTTATACTTGGAACGGTAAGCACAAACGGAGATTTACTAAAGGAATCAAGTTAATCATGCAGTTTCTCTCCAATATTCATGCCCTATTTGTTTCCCACCCAGATTATAATTTATAAGCTGAGGGTGAGAAGATTATTAGATTATAATAATCTGGTTATAATATGAGACCTGTTTGTTTCAGCTAACAGATTGTAAGCTAACAGATACACAAGGGTTGCCTGTCGATATGCAAAAGGCATGGAAAATTACCATTTTTTCTTAAGTGTTGCAACTATTAGTATTCTTTTACCTACACTTCATACCTCTCAAGAAGTAAGGGCTAAGTTACCTCTCCGATGAAAACATATATTTGTACCTTCCAATTAGTACATAGCGTGAAATTGTTGAGTGTATCTTCCAAATTCCTATCTGTACGTGGAGGAAAAAATTGTTGTAAACTTCAATTAGAAACAAGAAATAATACTTCTCTTATGGTCTGGAGGTTTGAATTCCCGATCAAATTTAAACCTAACAACCAAATTTTTATATTATTTATATCTCGAATTAGAACTTAGGATGAAATTCTGTTTGTGGGGAGTGGATTTTTCTTGTACTATACTTAAGTAACTTACTAGCAGACCCACTTTAAACAGAAGCTACTGAAAACTATTTGTTTCCTTAACCCATACGTTTAAATACGACTATCTATTGTCTCCCATGAGGAGAAATAACTACCCTTTCATCAACCCAAAATGTATGGTCCACATTAATCTGGCGTGCCATAAAATCCGCCTACTAATTAATGTTTTTCTTTTGACAGTTTCCTACAGGTTTGGCTTTGCTTATCGAGAAGAAGAGCAGGAGAATTGAGATATCATTGTACTGCCTGGCCAGAGCCATCGAGAGCTTTTCCGCGTGCATAGCGGAAGCAGGACTGTACCCGCCAAACTTGCGGATAAAGAGAGCTGATATAGTGGTGTTCAGTATAGCTACCTCGATCATTATGCACTGCTATGCTCAGGAGAGACACGTTTTCCGCTCCAAGTATTTGAATGTCCTCGACTGGGTATTTGGGGTCCCGGCACCATACATGAACGAATATAAGATATGTGCTCCATCAAAGTGATGCCACGATGACAATGAGTACGTACATGATATATTCTACTAGATCGTTATAGATATATGAAGGAATTGTATGTAGCATCATATTATACTTCTATGGGGTTTTAGCTTGCTCACATCCCCCAAGTTGATATTAGTTGCGACACACCGCAAATCGTGGTTTTCATTTCAAGCACACTGTAGGGGGAGGAAAGAGAGTATTGTCAACTCTTTTATCCCAATGCACGTTATAACTTGCAATGTTGCACAAAGATACATTGTTGAATTATCGATCTATGTCTTTTTATGGTTTGCATACTTTGGCTTCAAATATAAATATTTTTCTTGTTGAACAGTTGCACAAACAATAAAAAAAATATTTTATAAAATCACATGAACAAAGAATTTAACAACAAAAATTTAAGATAAAATATTTGATAATATTGTTTCCTCCCATATAGTGTGCTACATGCAAGAAACCACAAATTTTCGATGTGTCATCGCTAATAATACGGAGTTTTGTGGTCTGGACCAGCTCAAATCACGAAAGTGCAGTGTGCTAAGATAATTTGGTCTAGATATGTTTACCATAGAAGGCTCTACAAGCAATATTGGCATATTTGATGAACCTTGTACTGAGCAAAATGGCCATATTCTTATACGAACTTTAAATGAACATGAGTGCAGAACAGAAATTTCAGCTCAGCAGAAGCATAAGCTAGAGATGTAATGAGTCTGATGTTGGCGGATCAAATTAAGGAGCCAAATAAAATTTCTTGACATACTAAGATCATCGATCGGTTGGGAACAGATCAAGATAATGTAATAAACTTAGGTAAGGAGACTAAAGAGTTCATGGCTCCCTGGACTTCAGATCTTGGAGATCAAAGGGAGCACAATATATGCATGGTTGCTCATGAGGTCGCTCAGCTAGCAAAAAGAATAGTTTGTTGTGCTAGCTAGATAACGTTATCAAGCAGAGCACCTGCAGTGTCGCGCCGCACCGAAGGAGCATGGGGCGGTTCGATTTATCGTGGTGCGATGGCTGCAATGTTGAGTTCGTTTGATGGTGTTGTAACACGCTGTCGGCGGGAGAGAACAATATAGGGTGGAGCCTTCTCTTTATTATTCTGAATAAACTTGTTTTATTACATCATGGGGTGCTCCACTATTTATACTCGGGGTAAGGGGTCTCCTTTCCTACTAGGAGAGAGAGTTCTTTGGTAAATTGCCCACATATAGAGTAGGACTCGGATAGGTTCTCCTGGAACTTCCTTTCCTCCTCCAACAAGTATTATTGTTATAACACTCCCCCTTGGGCATTTTACGACGATACACATGTCTCATTAAAAACTCCTTCATAAAACCCATTGGGAAAAAATTGGAGAAAAGAGTATATTGTACCGTAGCTCTTAATTTTGCACATATTGCCTCGTTAAAAACCTCTTCTTTTGAGAAACCTTCAGGCAAAAACTCAAATGAGGGAAAAAGAGTACAATGCTATATTCTTCTAGAATTTACTATATTGTCTTCTTGACTATAGTGTTAGGGATTATGTGCTCAAGGAAGTTCTCCCCCTGATTTGCACACATCTTTAAGTCTCCTCATTCCTATACCATTTCTACTTTTCAAAAGATTTAGCAGGTAGGGCTTTAGTGAACATATCTGCAAGATTATCACATGAGCGAACATGAGTCACCATAATTTCTTCATTCTCTTGCATTTCATGCGTGAAGAAGAATTTAGGTGTAATGTGCTTTGTGACCTTAGACTTAATATATCCCTTTTGTATTTGTGCAATACAAGCTGCATTATCTTCATAGATAATGGTAGGGGATTTACTCACTTTAATTCCACATGTAATCAGTACATGGTAAGTAATTCTTCTTAACCAAGTGCAATACAAGGCAATAATCTCTGAGTGATTTGTTGATGTAGCCATCATCGTCTGCTTCGTAGATCTCTAAGAATTTGCAGTTCCACCACAGAGAAACACATAACCAGTCTGAGAGAATGATTTGCGTGGATCCGACATGTACCCAGCATCTGTATAACCTTCTAGGATTACATTTCCTTCCTTACGGAAGAATAACCCCATATCTTCTGTTCCTTTAAGGTATCTGAGAATATGCTTAATGGCATTTCAATGCTTTCTGGTTGGAGCTGCACTAAATCTTACTAGAAGATTAATAGCAAAGGCAATATCGGGTCTTGTACCATTTGGAAGATACATCAACGCTCCGATAGCACTTAGGTAGGGATATTCAGGTCCCAACACTTCCTCATGTTCCTCTTTTGGTCTAAATGGGTCTGTCTCTACATCGAGTGACCTCACAACCATAGGGGTTCCGAGTGGATATGCACTACTCATATATAACTTCTCTAATACCTTCTTGGTATAGTTCGACTGGTGCAATAGTATCTCTTCTGGGGTATGCTCTAGCTGCAAGCCTAGGCAGAATGTAGTCTTTCCTAAATCCTTCATTTCAAATTCAGATTTCAGGAATGAACTAGCTTCCTTGATGTCTTGTGTAGTTCCAATGATATTCAGATCATCGACATAGATAGATATTATCCAATATCCTATTTCTGATTTTCTAATGAACACACAAGGACAATCTTCATTCTTCAAGAATCCTTTCTTCAATAAAAACTCACTAAGCCTATTATACCACATTCTTCCAGATTGCTTTAAACCATATAGTGATCTTTGCAGCTTCACACTATATAAGTTGCGTTCTTCTTCATTCGGGACTTTGATTCCTTCTGGAACCTTCATGTGGATTTCAGTATCCAACGACCCGTACAGGTATGCTGTAACAACATCCATTTTCATCTGCAATTCCATATTTACTGCTAGAGAGATCAAGTACCGGAATGTGGTTCCATCCATTACAAGTGAGTATGTGATATCATAATTGATACCTGGTCTCTGCGTGAAACCTTGAGCTACTAATCTCGCTTTGTATCTTACGACCTCATTCTTTTTGTTTCTCTTCCGGACGAATTCCCATTTGTATCCTACGGGATATATTCCTTCAGGGGTGAGGCAGGCTGGTCCGAAGACTTGTCTTTTATTAAGCGAATTTACGTCTGCAGTGATTGCCTCTTTCCACTTTGGCCAATCAGAACGCTGCTTGCATTCTTTCATTGATTTGGGTTCTTCAACCTCATCAATGATGTGGGCAATCTTCTCTGCAAAGTATATGTCGACATTCTGAGCTCTTCTATCATACTTTTCTCCTGTCTCAACATAGTGTGTTGAGTTCTCTATGATTCTTTCATCATGGTCCAGATCATCACTTACGGGTGTATTCAGATCTGGAATATCCGGTTTCGGTACTTCGTGTACACTCATTTCACCATTCACGAGATTCTCATTAGTACCAAGCTTATGCTTACGCTCTGTCGGACGTCTCCTAGGAGCTTTAGCTTGCGCTTGTACTTTGAGTTTCTTCGATACCCTTGCAACCGGTTCACTCCCCCTCTTCCTAGCATTTCTAGCTAATGAGGTAGTGGTTCTAGTTTGGAATTCCATTTGAGCTCCCGCTTCATGGGGTATTTCAATTCTTTTCGGTGCATTTACTGCTGGTATATGAGATTTCATAATTCCCTGTTTGTTGGTAAATGTCTCTGGCAGTTCATTAGCAATCCTCTGCAAGTGGATGATATTCTGAACTTCTTGGTCAGTTTCTTTAGTGCGAGGATCCATTCCATGGATTCCAGGAGTTTTCCACTCCATTTCTCGGCATTCTTTCTTGAGGTACATTCCTCCCCCTAATGCCGGGAAATGATCTTCATTAAATATACTATCAGCGTATCGAGCCGTATGCAAGTCTCCAGTGAGTGGCTTAAGATATTTTATGATCGATGGGCTCTCAAATCCCACATAAACTCCAAGTTTACGTTGAGCTCCCATTTGTGATCGCTGAATCGGTGGGATAGGGACGTATACGGCACATCCAAACTTCTTTAAGTGAGAGATATTCGGTATCTTTCCTTGCACTAATGCTAATGGTGATTCTTCAACTTTAGCAGATGGTCTAAGTTGTATGAGAGCAGCAGCGTGTAGCACAGCATGTCCCCAACAAGTGGTAGGCAGCTAACTATGCAATAGTAGTGGCCTTGCAATTAACTTTATCCTCTTAATGAGCGATTCTGCTAAACCATTTTGCGTATGCACATGAGGAACAGAATGTTCTACCTTTATTCCCAATGACTTACAATAGTCATCAAATACCTTCGAGGTAAATTCTCCGGCATTATCCATGCGATGGATTTAATTCTATGCTCTGGAAAATTATTCTTCTTGAATTATTTGGGATGTAAGGCGTGCAAAAGCATGATTTCTAGTGGACAATAGACATACTTGACTCCACTTCGAGGAGGCGTCTATTAATACCATAAAGTATCTAAAAGGCCCTGAAAAGGGACTAATAGGTCCACAGATATCTCCTTGTATTCTTTCAAGAAATGGTGTATCTTCTGCATGAAGTTTTAATATAGAGGTTCTAGTTATTAATTTCCCTGTTGTACATGCAGCGCAAAAGAAGTCTTCATGACTTGAAGGAAATCTTTTCGGTTGCAATTCATGACCACTAGAATTCTTGAAGATTCTGCTCATCATATTACTTCCTGTATGCCCAAGTCTTTCATGCCATATTCTGTATGGTTCATGATTCTTCAAGATCACTTTGAACGCAGCTAAGCCATTCTGTGGTTTAATATAGGTGTAGTACATGGTTTCCTTAAAGGAGGGGAAACTTTCCACAACAGTATTCTGATCTCCGTGCTTCTTAGTCATGATAAGACGTTCTTCGCCATTATCGTCATTGGTTTCTACATGAAAACCATTTGCACGGATATCTTTGAAGCTCAGCAACGTTCTAGTTGCGTCTGGATATAGTAATGCTGCTTGGATTACTAATGTCGTTCCATTAGGGAGAGTAAGAGTTGCTCTTCCGGAACCCACAATCTTTCTCTCATTTCCAATGAGAGTCGTTATTCTTTCTTCATACTTTCTGAGTATTTGGAAATAACGAGTATCTCTAAGAACTATGCTAGTGGTGCAACAGTTTACAAGACATAGTTCCTCTTCCATTGTACTACACTTGTAGGCAAAAACAAAGGCAAATACTTCAAGAAAAGCCAAATAACGACAAGGTAAAAGAAAAACCAAGGCGATTATATAGTCTGCAAGTACTATATATTAAAAACGAGGTCTCTACTAGAGATTACATTAATCCACTTAATTCATTGCAGGAATTTAAAACTAAATGCATAACTACTACTTAAACCATCTACTAGATAGTATAATAACTAGGGAGAATTAATTCATGTCTCCAATGTACATCATTCTTCATCATCTGATATGACTATCACTTCATGTTCATCATCAGATGTATATCTGGTGTTATAGTTATCCATGTCGTTATCTTCAAGATTATTGACTTCATTATCTTCTTGATATATGAATTCATCATCTTCTTGATGTGCCATGTGTTCATCATCCTCATCATCATATTCCATCTCATAATCTTCAAGATTCACAAATAGAACATCGAATCGCGAGAATTCTGTTCTCTTAATCTCATGTTCAATGATATATGAGTTGAATATATTCCTGATGTATAGAGGAGATTGGCATGTATTGGATAAATGACCAGGTAGACCACACTTTCGACATTTTATTTCATGAGGACTTTCCATGACTGCATGCAAGTAGTCCCGCTTGCAAGCTTCTTGGTCCCAGATCAAGTCTCTAGCTAGTTCTTCATACGTTGAATAATCATGGCTAGAGAACTTATTCGATTGCACAGCCTCATTAGGATTTATAGCATCTAGTGTCTTCTGGATCATTTCATCTTCTGTGATGATGGTGCCACTCATCCGTCTGTCATTAGCAATCCTTCTGAGTTCAACATCATAATCCTCAAACGATACAAATGTGGAATATTTCAGATTATCCCATTCACGTAGAGCTTTGGATGCTAGTACCAAGATTTCTTTTCTGTATCTTGCATAAAGCGTATCCCAAAGTGTTTCAGGATCTTCTATCGACGAATACCAATCCTTCAGGTGAGCATCAAGTCGTAGATTGATGTATATCCTTGCTTTCACTTTTTCAGAAAGTGTAGGATGTGGACCTTCATTGGGTGAAATCACATGCCACAATTTTCCATCTTTCAGCTCATTGCGCATTTTGATTCTCCATTCTGGGAAGTTAACACCACTTTTGTCAAGTGTGTACCCCATCTACAAGATGGTCAAATGTACATAAGTATTACTTCAAGTAATCAAGATTTGTAGAATGCATAAAGTGATGGATTAAAACTCGAAAAAAACAACCTAAAACCATGTTTCTATGATTAAAGGCACTTTTAATCCTGTTTTAATTGCTTAAACATGATATGCATGATTTCAGATCAAGTTACACAGTAATTATGCGCAAACAGGAGGATTAAACAACAAAAACAGCAAGCTTATATGTTTCTGACATAATTTTCCATAAACCCGAGGTGTTATTTGCAAAATAACAATAATTCAGAAAAATCCATAGACTACAGGGTCAAATTTGCAAAAATTCTGGGTCAAATCGTAATTTCAAAACAATCTGGACCTTTTTGCAAAAATTTAGGACTGCGGGTTCTATTATGGAAAACTTCAAGGTCTTTTCTGCAAAAATTCAGGACTTAACCGCAATTCCTAGCTTATTCAGGGGGCTTTTGGCAAAATTTTAGATTTTTCGAATTATCCTCGTATTTTTCTTTTCTTTTTCTGTTTATTCCAAAACAGGCCAGCCCAGTGGGCCAGCTCGGCCCATCCCGGCCCACCCCGGCCCAGCCCACCAGTCCGGCCTGCCCGGCCGGATATAAGAGCGAGACGGATAGGGTTGAAACCCTATCCGCTCACTCCCTTCCCCTCACTCCACTCCCTCTCAAGAGCGGCGGCGGCGGCGGCGGCGGGCGAGCTCGTGCGACGAGCTCGCAGCGGCAACGGCGGCGGTGCAGCGCCATGGCGCGTCGGCGCGAGGAGGAAGGAGGCGAGGGGGGCCGGGCGAGTGCATGCGAGGCTCGGCGCCGGGGTGGTGGCGGTGCGCGGCTCCGATGCGGGGGTCGCGGAGGCGGAGCGGCGGCGCGCGGCGTTCGGGCGCGGCGGAGTGCAGCAGGAGGGCGGCGGCGGGTGAGCTCGTGGCTCACCGCCGTCGCGGCGCGAGGAGGACGAAGACCCGAGGCCCCCTTGCGGCGGAGGGGTCCCGAACCCCCAGATCCGGCGGCCCCGAGGTCAGATCCGGTGACCTCGGGCGCGGATCCGGGCCCAGCGAGGTCGTGCGGGGCTCGCGGCGGGTCGTCGCCATCGTGTGGCGGCGCGGTGGTGCGGCGGCGATGCGGGCCCCGCACGGCGAGGAGACCGAGCCGAGCCGAGGTACGGCTCGGCGCGCGGCTTCGTGCAGCGCGGTAAGTCGGCACGGTGGTCGGCGGCGAGGTTCAAGCTCGTCGTCGACTAGCTAGGGTTGAGAGGCGTCGGGATGTACTAGTCCACGTGTGTGAACAGCTCCATGAGCTTCGGCTCCTCGGCTTGGGTTCCGGCGAGATCCATCTCGCCGATTAGGGTTAGGGTTAGGGATAGGGTTAGGTATACAGCCGCCCCCTTTTCCTCTGTTGTTTCTGCTACTCGCATTTATGTTGTGTGTGCGGTAGCCTTCGAGCTACTGATGTTGGACATGTGATGGTCGCCGGCGGTGCTCGTCGGCGACAATGGCGGCTACAAGCCCCATTACTGTGTATGCTATGCAAATTCGTGATCCCTAACAAAACTAGATGCAGGGACGCGATAAATCCAGATTTAGAAAAATCTGGTCCGGGTGTTGCATGGGAATTTCGATCCATGGCTGCAACGAGCCATCGCGATCGCTAGCACTATGAGTAGCTAGAAATTCACCTTCGGGCGTGATGTAGTCGATCGCAGGTTGACGCAGGCGAACTCGATGCAGTGTAGTTCGGATGCAGTGTAGTCGTTCCCCGTCAACAGCTTCGTGTTGGCGCGGACGTCGATGTCGTCGACCACGGAAATCGAGGTGGCTCGATTCCTGAGGTCGGCGCGCTTCCCGAGGCGGCGAGTTTGCAACTCGCCGACTCCTCTCGGCGACTTCGGCGGTTCCTGTAGCTCGGCGGAAGATCGTGCTGATAACGTGTTGTAACACGCTGTCGGCGGGAGAGAACAACACACAAAACTAGAAAAGAGGCGAGACACAATGTAGAGTGGAGCTTCTCTTTATTATTCTGAATAAACTTGTTTTATTACATCATAGGGTGCTCCACTATTTATACTCGAGGTAGGGGGTCTCCTTTCCTATTAAGAGAGAGAGTCCTTTAGTAAATTGCTCACATATGGAGTAGGACTAGGATAGGTTCTCCTGAAACTTCCTTTCCTCCTTCAACAAGTATTATTGTTATAACAGATGGGTCCCAAAAGAAATACTACAACAATCAAACTGCCCCACCCACGTCTTTCTCTGCCTCAACCACTCGTCTCCCCAGGAATGCAATATTTTATTCCCATGACCAGCCACGGTTCGAACCGTCAGTTTGGTTCGACGGGAGGAATCTTTTTCGATGGTTTGTTTTGTAAATCAAACCGAGACGCACGGTTTGCTTGAGGCAAACGCTGCGGGTGCTCTTACGTCTTCTCTACTGCTAAATACTCCCTCTATTTCAATTTATAAGTAGTTCTAACTTTATACCAGATTTATTAGATATTCTCTAAACCTGGACAAGTATATGTCCAGATTCGGATAATGTCAATGAATCTAAACACTTAAAAACATAGCTAAAACTGCTTATAAATTGAAATGGAGGGAGTACTTATTTCTCTGCATTGACAGAGGCACTTAGCGGCATCTGTTTACCTGTCATGTCTCTGTCCCTCAACGTCATCATGCAGAATACTTTTATACTTACGTTTTTCCTATGAAACACAGTACAAATGCAAGCAAACACTTAAACACGCACGATTACTCACACTTATAAACACATGTATGCGCATGACATTCCAAGCAACCATTTGGTCAAAGTAAAACAATTTCAACTTTAAGCTAACAATATATATATATAAATAGTTTTTTTTAATTGAAAAAGTACATATTATGATAGTTGATTTCACGGGCACGTTGGGAAGAGAATGACTTTTTCATCTCCAACAAATGGAGAATGACCATTTACGTGAACAATGTTAGACAGACTCCAACAGACTATGTGAATGCTGAATGCATATATGCATCTCATTTTGCTACTGTGCATCACCAATTTCTTCTCCAACAGAGCAGGCAAGGCAGTAGCCACTTAGCCTTCCGAGGAGAGAGGCGATCCAAAATTGGATTCCCTCTCTCCTCCGATGCATCCGCATGGGCGTGCGGCAGGCACGCAGGGTTGGCGGGTGGGGCGAGCGGTGGTGGCAGCGCGGGGATCTTCCGACAGACCGGGATGAGGCGAGCCAGCACGCAGAGCCGCTCCTTCACCTTATTCTCCTTGAACGCCGGGGGTTCCAATGCCGCAGCTTTCGACGGGCGGCGGTGGATCTTGCCTCCTGCCTTGACGAGCACGTGGCGCCGACAGGTCAATAGCAGGATGGCGCGGCTCCACCGCGTCAGCCCGCGCGCCGTGAGCGCGAGCGTCGAGTCAGCCGCCGCCTTGACGGCCCGCCCTCGGCCGCTGGCACCCGTGGCACGCAGCGCGTCGAGCAGGCAGCGGCCGTAGATCTTTTGCAGGGGAGACGCAAGCGAGCGGGGGCGATGCTGCGGAGGGCGTCCGCACCTGCTGCCTCCTCCCGCGCCGCGTCCCCGTCCGCCGCCGGCTCCGTCCGTACCTGCCTGATGTCGTTGATCCTTCGCCACCTCTCTGCCACCAGAGCAGGCGGGGGCAGGCGCGGACGGCGCAGCACGGCGGCTGGCTGGTGGCTTGGTGGCGGCGCGAGTCGCAGCTCAGGTGTCGCAGGCGCGCGCAGGCATGCACTGCGCGGCGCGGCAGGGGTGGCGCGATGCGCGACGCTGGCGTCGCTGGCGCGCGCGGGGGCAGGCACTTTGCATCTGCTGTTGGAGCCGGCGCTCAGCGAAGGAAAAACAACTAAGGCACTTTGCATCTCTAAACTGGCTCTCCTTCTTGGAGTCAGTCTTAGGTAGGCTAAAGGTCAAGCGAGACTCTATTTCCACACTTTCCATTTACCATTTCTTGAGAGATATATTTCAGGCCAGCCACTTTATTCATATTTTATATTAAAATTTATGCTTGAGCACCTCAATTTTTCCAAATGCAAATATATGATGAACTACTTCTTGGAGTTGAAAATGACTAACATAATTTGAGGAAAAATCTAAAATTCATCCCTCAACTCAAATATCATAATGATTCAATGTTCAGAGTCCCAATGCTGTAAAAATAATATGCCTCTCAACCCAGCATGATGACTCAATAAACATGCATCACCTATTGACTTATGTTTCCATTTCTCTCTCATACATAACATTTTTCCAATAGAATGAACAGTTTTTTTCTGGCATAATACGGCAATGCTAACCACGATTAGGGTAAGGAGACGAGGACTCTAAAGTATGGAGGTCAAGCTCGCCATTTCATCTTTAAAAGAGATTGGGAGCGCTTCGTGGGCCAGATGTGTGTAAGGAGATAATCTATGGAGTGAATTGTATTGATGGTACCACAACTTATTAGGTGGATGCGATTTAGTCACACAAATTAAAAGTTGCTTAACTGAGTCATACAATTTGTTATGGCTGTGCTAATGAAGTCATAAAGCATACCACAGAAGCATATTTTGATGATACGAGAGCAAAGAACAACTATTATGTAGGTAAAGGATGCCACATCAACATATATGGTGCGATTTATGAGCTAATGGTAGTGATAACGAAGTATTTGACTTCGTTGGAGTAGTTGCATAACTTGCATTGGTAAAATGAATTCAGCAGAATTTACAAGTGTTAGTAAAAAACAAAGTGGTTTTTTCATATGGCACATGAAATATGTGTTGTACATGGAAACATATCTTTGTATACATATTAAATCTTGATTTTGTTTAGCTTCACGAACTTATCTTATAATATAATTTTAGTCATGATTTTATTTACTCTCTCATAATAAGTTGTGTGATCCGATTGAGCAACTTTCAAGTTTTGTGACTAAGGGTGTGTTTGGTACAGCTCCAGATTTACTGAGAATCAGAAACGATTCAGATTCAACTCAGAAACGTTTCACAATCTGAAACAAAATCACTTCAGAAACCGTTTGGCTATTTGTCTGGTTTCAGTTTCAACTAAGAAAGCAGGGGATCAAAATGACTCACTTACACTTGTTTGATCCTTGCTAGCTATGATCTAGAATGAAATCATAAGGACATACCCTAACCAAAAAAAATCATAACGACATAATACAAAAATAAAAAACAAAAAAAAAGACAAAGTGAAGTAGAGGGAGCTGCTGATATTTGGCCCATCCAGCCCATTTGCCCAAGGAGCTCCATAACACAAACGAATGTTTCTTTTTTCTCAGTCCCCCTTCGCCTTCCTCCAGTCACGCACTCACGCTCACCAGTCCGCTATGGATGTATCATGGAGCTCTGGTTTAACACCATTAAAGCTCACCCATGTTTATAAAATATAAAAATGGAAGGACATCCGCCTCCTCCATTATCCCTCCCATGCGCGTAGCAACCTGCAGCTCCGGCGCGACGGCGGCAACCTGTGGTTCCCGGGCGGCGGCGACGCATAATTGCGAGTTACAACGCATACTGCAGTGGCAATTGGTCGTAAATGGGTGGAACTCGGTGGAGAGATGGGAAGAGCGAAGCGTTTCGCGCTGTGGAACACCACTTCGGGTGTTTCAGGCTCGTAGGCAAAAAATGCGAATCGATTCACCCCGTTTCGAAGGTGAAACGTTTCGAGGAACCGTCGTTTGGAACCGCTCCAAGCGATTCTGGCCTGAATCAGAAACGATTCGGTCGTCCAAACGCACCCTAAAACTCACCACTTCACAAGACGTTATACCACTGATGCAGTTTAATCTAACCTAAAAGTGCACAATCAGTGTCATCAAATATGTAAAAACCTTTTGGATAATAAATATTAGACAAAGTATACTTATCACACAATCTTGAGACGAATAGAATCTATTATAACTAGGTGAAAACCCCACGCGTTGCGGCGGGAACTATTAGGAATATTTTGAGGGAATGAACTATTATGGTCACATTTAGAAATGATTTGGACTTTGGAGTGAAAAAAAAAATAGATTGTGCAATGTTCTCTTTTAGGTATGCTTTGGAACTTAAGTAAAAAAAATTGCCCCTTCAGGGATTAAAAAAAAACAGAAAAACTGAATGAAGAATCCATCAAGTACTAATACAACTGAGCGTCGCATTCAGAACCAAAATTCACAGAACAAAGGTAGTATTGCGCAAGTGAAACTCATTTGCAGTCAAGAAAATTGAAGGCAGAGATTATGGACATCTTATATTGACTAATGGTAAAGGTGCGCAATAAGTAGTGCAATCCTCCAAAGTAATTGGTGGAAAATAACTATCAGACAATGAGACAGCTTGCCGTTGAACCTTTTGTCCTTTTTCTGTATTTTCTTGTATTGTTCGTGATGAGAGAATGGATCATGGATGTGGCAGTCAGTTATGTCGGGCCTGGGCGCCTAGGCGGGGGCTACTATGGCTGAGATGAATCCTCCATTTTTGCATGAACAGCTCCGGGATTTAGCGATGTGCCTGTCTAAGGTCAAAAGAATTAGTATGCGTGGAATTATTGTCACACATATTTTATAGCAGTTTTCGTGAAAACATTTAATAACATACATAGAGAGCTGCAATTAGCTAGTTATCTATATGAAGAATGAAGAAACAAATTTCTTTCGAGTAAAACTCAACCACAGGAGAATCCACGCACCTACAGAAATGTTGCACGCCAAACACACTGTGGTCGAGTACCTGGAAACCTGTATTGTCCGTCAGGATTAGAAAAAGAACCGTTTAACTGTGCTTAAAAGTTCAAAAAAGAGAGAACATGGTCACTGCATGTAACACCGGATTTGGGAGAGCATTGGTGCGCTGCAGGAACCAAAGAAAATAGATGTTAAATTGCTGCGGAGGACTATGGAACTATGGAAGAGCAGGCAAGTACCTTGTTGTGATAGGAGATCCGAGAGCCCTAGGATGCTAGACGGATTCCCTCGGGCGGCATTGGCATGTGGAGATCAACTACGGTGAGCACGAAAGACAATATGGGCGCAGCAAGGTTCGGAGATGGTCACCGAGCTGGCTTAAGCTCGCACGCCGAAGTCGTCGACGACAATAGCTGCTGCGACTGGTGAACCGCCACCTGATTTGCATGCGAGTGACAAAATTGTAACGTCAAGGAGGTGAATCAGCGAATAAGAATGTTTGGCGACATTGAAAATGCCTGACTTTTCAGCCTGCTAGAGCCGCGGTCCGTAGGGGCAAAGAAGGCAGTGATGAAAAGGAGGAGGAGAAATTAAGGCAATCAATTGATTGTAATAGCGAGTAATGGTGGCAGTTTCAATTTGTGAAGGGAAACAATTGACTGCAGTAGCGAGTAACGGTGGCAGCTTCAATTTGTGGAGGGACTGTTTTCTTCGGTTCCTGAAGCACACGATTAAGTCAGACGGTGGCAAAGAAGGCAATATGTACATGGCGAAAATATTCAGAGACCAGCAAGAACAGCACTGGCTGTAGCTGCACTGACAAGGAACTATATGTTATCTATGAAGAAAGAATCAAAGCAGCGACAAGGATGGAAAAAGCCACCAGAAGGTAAATTAGCGGTAAATATTGATGCTTCTTTTGATGAGGACACGGGTTGCGGAAGTACAGGGGTTATCATAAGAGATTCTACTGGGGGGTGTATTGCTACTTCAAACAGCTATATCCCTCATGTTGTAGACGCACCCATGGCTGAGGCATATGCTTTGAAGGAAGGATTGATGCTAGCACAACATATTGGGTGCAATCAAATCATTATCCAGTCAGACTGTATGGAAGTAGTGGAGACAATGCATGATGGTGGTTTCTCGGCGAACTCGGCAGCCGCTATATATGATGATTGTTGGACAATCTGGAAGGGCTTTGATAATATTTCTATTGAACACTGCTGCAGGGAGGCCAATCAAGTTGCGCACGAGCTGGCTAGGCGAGCTATGTCATCAAAAGAAACTTGTATTTGGGCCGATGAGCCTCCTAGCTTCGTTTTAGGGAATCTAATGAACGATGTAACTATTCTTTCGAATCAATAAAGTGCGCCGAATGGCATTCCCTCAAAAAAAAAGTCAGACGGTGGCTGCGGGGAGGAGACCAAGAGAAACAATGGACACGATGAGGAGATTGCCGAGAGATCGGACGGTCTAAATAAAAAGGATGACGTGGCTCGCTGTGGTTGCAGAGAAATAGCACTTAAGGACCTTTAGTTGGTTGCACTTATAAAGAATACTAGGTGAATTCCCCGCGCGTTGCTGCGGGAATTAGGATGCAATTTCAGTAGTGGCGGATGAATTATGTAATACGGTGCATCTGTAGTGGGAATTTGTAGTTAAGTATTTATATTTATTAGCTTGAATATAGCATAAATGGTATATATATGTAAGCTCGGTGAAAGATGAGAATTATTAGTAGTATGGTGTTACTTTATGTGTGCCCAAATGCATGGAGGATAAATTAATTATGATTGAAAATATGTTTTACTCCATTCTATTTCCTCAACTTGAATCGCTTCTTATGATGAAAAAGATTAGTACAATGACATGGAATTATTTCTTGTACATCTAATGAATAGAAGAAGCTCCATTTGTATATATGCCGCTGATACTAGATGACCACCATCAAAGTTAATCCAGATGGCATGAAGGAATAGCATGACGGTATAATTTGAACAAATAAGTGAAGAATTAACATTTTAAAATGACACAAAAAATACCTAATATGAGCCTCATTGCACATGCTCCATAGAATAGGAAAAATAGCAAGGGAAAGTGGGTTAAATAGAGTACTCGATGCTATTTTCTAGTAAATAAAAAGATCACAACTTGTGAGCATGCATAATCTTCTACTCGTTTAGAAAATGAAATCGGATAGATATGCTGGCGTCCACATGTTATAAGTGTGCACATAACTGAAACAAAATTAACAAAAAATCTCTGCAGACCTGCAATGTATATAATTTGATTACTGGACTTAGCATAAAATTCGTCATGGCATTCTAGATCTCTTGCATGAAAAAATATGTGACGACACATAGAGCAATATCAGAGGGGATAAAAAATTAAAGAAATCTAAGAGTTAGTACTGTTGTGTAAAGCAAAATAAAGACATAGATCAGAACACACACTTATACTCAGGAAACGTAGGTTATCGGTATGCAACAGAAAGAAATTCGAGATGTTAAGAACAAAATCAGCAGCCCCTTCCACAATCATATTATTTCTTCAATGCTTTAGGATGATTAGGGTCAACAAGATGATCAGGTGGTCACCTCTCAGGAAGGGAAACAGGAGATTATGTTTGATTATTTCGAAAGCTTATTGGGAACGGCGTTTGAGCGCCCGTCAACTCTAAATCTTGATTTCTTCCATAGAGAAGGTATTGATCTCTCAGCCCTTGATGCCCCGATCACAGAGGATGAAGTATGGGATACAATCAAGTCGCTACCAGCTGACCGAGCCCCGGGTCCAGATGGCTATACCGGCAGATTTTACAAATCTTGTTGGCCATTGATAAAATCTGACTTCATGGCGGCCATCATCACGCTGCAACAAGGCAATGCTAGTAAACTCTGGCTGCTAAACTCGGCTTATCTCATGCTCATTCCGAAGAAGGCTGATGCTATCTCACCTAAAGACTTTCGTCCTATAAGTCTGGTACATAGCTTTGCGAAATTGGTGACAAAAATATTGGCAAATCGGCTTGCCCCCTTTCTTAATAATCTAGTGGCTTCTAACCAAAGTGCATTCATCCGTGGGCGCTGTATACATGACAACTACATTTTGGTCCAGCAAACGATCAAGGTGTTATTTAAGCAAAAGGTACCGAGCCTCTTTCTCAAGCTTGATATTTCAAAAGCATTTGATTCAGTGGCCTGGTCGTTTTTATTGGAAGTTCTTGATCATTTGGGATTTGGTCCTTCTTGGTGCAATTTGATCTCTAGTTTACTGTCCACGGCTTCTACACGTGTGATGGTTAATGGTGAGCCTGGTGATCAGATTCGGCATAAGCGAGGATTGCGGCAAGGCGACCCCTTGTCACCAATGCTGTTTATTTTAGTGATGGATGTGCTGAACAGCCTTTTTACAAAAGCTAGTGATCTTGGTCTCTTACTGCCACTATCTCGGCGGAACCCGGGTCAAAGAGTATCTCTTTATGCCGACGATGTTGTATTATTTATACGACCGGTTGAGGAGGAGATGAACCTGACCATGCAAATTCTTGGCAAGTTTGGGGAAGCTTCGGGTCTCCAAATCAATTTACAAAAAAGCTGTGTCATTCCTATTCGGTGTGATCAGGAGCAAATTGATGAGGTGCGCACAAGCATGCCTTGCACGACATCAGAGTTCCCTTGTACATACTTGGGTCTTCCTGTTTCGGACAGAAGATTAAAAAAATCTGAGCTGCTTTATTGGATTGAAAAGATAGGGGACAAGCTCCCAAGTTGGAAAGCCTCTCTCATGAACATGGCTGGACGGGCCACTTGGGTACGGTTTGTTCTCTCTGCCATCCCCATTTATGTGCTCATCGCTATCAATGTCCCAAAATGGTTCATCAAGGCAATTGATAAAATCAGAAGAGGTTTTCTTTGGCATGGCAGAAAGCAGGCAAATGGAGGTTCATGTTTGGTGGCATGGGATAAAGTTTGTATGCCATTGGAGTATGGTGGTCTTGGTGTTCTCAACCTAGAAATCATGGCCTGGTCATTGCAAATTAGGTGGCTTTGGGCCATGAAAACTGACTTCAATAAACCTTGGAGGGGGCTGGATATTCCTATACATAATAACGCGAAAGCGCTATTCTCCATCGCAATTGAGAGTCTTGTTGGCAGCGGCACTAACACACTGTTTTGGAATGATAAATGGTTATGTGGATGCACTATATCGGAGCTAGCTCCTGTTGTGATCGCCTCTGTTCCCATGAAGACTCGCAATGTTCGCACTGTGGCAGAGGCTCTTCTTGATCGTAGCTGGCCCAGGGACATCCAAGGAGGTTTGTCATTGATCGGTCTTTTTGAGTACTTTCAGCTTTGGGATATCATACATGAGGTGGCCTTACATCAGGGTGAAGACAACCACACTTGGTTGTTTGATGCATCTGGATATTACTCCTCTAAATCTGCTTATAAGGCTTTCTTTAATGGAAAAGTCCTGTTCGAGCCATGGAGGAGACTGTGGAAGACATGGGCCCCAGCCAAGTGCAAAGTATTTCTTTGGTTAGCAATCCGAAATCGGTGTTGGACTGCAGACCGGCTTTCTAAGCGTGGACTGCCGCATCCAAGCCAATGCCCGTTGTGTGATCAAAGTGATGAAGACGTCCAGCACCTACTAACAACGTGTGTATTTGCTCGAGAGTTTTGGTTCAAAGTCTTCCAACAGCGGGGATTACAAAGGTGTATACCCGGCAACGATGAGTTATCTTTCGCAAACTGGTGGCGAAGGGCGATCAAGAAAGTCCAAAAAGGAGAAAAGAAAGGGTTGAACTCTCTCATCATCTTGGGAGCATGGTTGCTTTGGAAACATCGTAACTCGTGTGTTTTCGAGGGAGCTAGCCCAAGCATCAACAACATTCTTCGGTCATTTGAAGATGAACACCATCTGTGGTGTCTTGCGGGGGCTCGAGGCCTACGGGCGCTTGAGTTGGGTCGAGTACTAGAGCCGGGTTGATAAGTTTCTTTCTTTTGGGTCAGGCCTTACAAGTGTGTGTTTAACATAAGTTCACATCACATCTCATGTAAGTTGCCCCTCATAGCTCGGTCCGGAGTGAGGTGGCACTATTTGTACGGGACCGTTTTCTCCTCTCTTTAAATACAAAGATGCGCAGTTCTCCTGCGTTTTCGAAAAAAAAAAAGCATGCAGAAAATGAAACCGGATAGATATGTTGGCATTCAAATGTTATAAGTGTGCACAAAACTGAAACAAAATTAAAAATTCTCTTCAGACCTGCAAAGTAAATAATTTGATTACTGGACCTGGCATAAAATTGATCATGGCATTCTAGATCTCTTGCATGAGAAAATATGTAATGACGCATTAACCAATATCAGAGGGGTAACAAATCTATCTATCTAATCTAAACTAATAAGGCACGAGTTGTGCGATCAAAGACCTTTCACCAAAATATTTGGGTACCCTCTTCTATACCCACCTTTAATTTTTTCGGGCCCGCAACCTCCAAACCATCTAGCACGTGGATCTCCAAACCTTATCCTTGAAGCGCTACGTTACATGAGGGCGTGACGGGACTCTACGTTCTAACTGTTAACGCTAGGAGCGATAGTTGTCAATTTTTCTCACGTGGGATCGTCGATACCCACCCTGACCCGCCCAGCGTAATTTCCTTCCCTGGCGAATTGTTTCCTTCCCTGGTGCGCCCATCGTAATTTCCTTCCCTGGCGAATTGTTTCCTTCCCTGGTGATTCTCTGGCGAAATGTTTCCAATTTCCTTCCCTGGCTAATTGTTTCCTTCCCTGGCGAATTGTTTCCAAAACATAGCGCATTGTCTCACCCCAACGATCTGCGATCTCGCCCCTGGTTCCCTCACGGCGACGGCGATTCCCTGTCGTTCGTCGGTTCGCTACTGGTGAGAAGTCGACCACTGAACTTCGATCGACGTCGACCACTGCGCGACCACGGCAAAGACGATCTGCGGAGACGAACGTAGAGACCTGCTCCTGGTCTGTCCATGTTCTTCCTCTTCTGCTATGTGCTTGTTCGACGAATCAATGGACGTTCCATATCTTAAGGTAAGCGTCCGCGATTTCACCCTCTGATTCTCGATTCGGTTGGTTCTGGCTCTATCCGATGTGAGTTAGGCGATGAGCTGTTTCCAAATTTTTTGTGGTGGCGGCGGCCGATTAGCAGTAAGATCCATCACCGTTCAGTGACATCAGGATTAGTAGATTCTGTTTTGGCCTGCTGTATAATCCTTTTGCTGGCGTTATATTTTTTTTTATTTGAACTATTTGCATGATGGATTGACTACTAATTCCCCCAAATCAATGCAGACTGAATATTTGAGTATCCACAAGGTTGTGATTTTCATCTGAACGAAAGTTGGTGACAGTCGTATGCCTCTCATCTCACTCACAGTTTTACGGCAAGGCCAATCTTGCGTTGTACTACCTCCGACCCATAATAGTTGTCGCTGTTGACTTTTAATCATCATGTTTGACCGTTCGTTTTATTCAAAAAAAATTTTGTAAAGATTAAAGCAAATATGTCATGATTAAACTAATATTGATGAAAAAACATGTAAGGAAGAAATAATTAATGTTTGCACGAAAAATTCAAATAAGACGGATGGTCAAACATGACAATCAAAAGTCAACAGCGACAACTATTTTGGGACGGAGGTAGTAATTTATTTCTTGGCGTATGCTAAGCTGGAGAAGAAATTTCGGGAATATAGTGGCATCTGCAAACCCTTGTGACACTGATCAGATAAAGGTACCCTCGCGATTGTTTTTTCTTTTCGATCAACTGATCCACGAAATCCATTTTTTTTGAATAATTCAATAGTGATCTTCAGATATGAAATGACTGCAATATGTTTGTTAACTATTATTTACCCACGAGGCCTTGGGTAAATTCTGGGAACGAAGTATCCATGAGTAGTAATCAGGTGTGGACGCTTCATTAGATCCTGTTTCATTCAGTGTCCCATCCTGTGCCCGCATATATGCCTCATTAATGCAAAAAAAAGTTCTTATCCATTTTATTTGCTGCTGCTTATTAATTGATTATTTCTTCTTTTCCACCATTCCAGACTACCATAATTTATTGCAGTATCACATCTGCTGAATGCATATATGTATCTTGGATCACAATAGCTGTGGGTTCCATATAACACATAAGAAGCTATCAAGCTGGATTTCCTTAACAGATCTGTATACAATTTTTTTTTTCATTGTAGGTACATTCCCAGAATAATACATTATAAATCTTGTGGATAGAAATGGTGATTAGTTCTGTATGTGCGACATATTGTACCAGGTCTATTATCGTGGTATGTGCAGTGAAAATCTGCAATTCATATGCACAAACATTCATGTGAGCCTACTGCTACACATCTAACTCATAAACCATTATATAGGACGCTGTCTGTGATCGTTCTTTGATCTTCTCCTCATATGTGATGAGGCCTCCTGGGCAAAATTTGGAGTGTGTGTTTGTCAGATGTCTATGCAAAACATTTGCATTCATAAATTATAATATATCTGAACAGGATTGTGAAATTATAGGACTAAATATTTTATTCTTGTGTATAAACTGATCCTGTAATTATTTGCTCTCAAGTGTGCTGCCATAGGTATCTTATACCCAAAAAGTTATATTTAACTTTTTGTAAGCAGATTCCTATTGTTGTCTATTGAAATAAGTTCTGAGTATAGGTTCATATAGCATATTATTTTCGTTTTAGGTAATGCCCATCTTTGCATGATCAGAAATGTCCAGACAGCAAAGAAGACTATGACCAACCGACACAAGTTGATGTCTGTCATTGTTTAAAGTCGATATATAATGAGTGCCCTTGCGATGTAACCTTGCCTAATGGTTTCTTGGCTAAGGTAACTAACCGATAAAAGGGATTGATATGTTCTGTGAATTCTGTGACATGTTTTGGTCGATTCCTTGGTTCTACAATACTTGAAGATGGAGAAGAACAAGATGGAGAGCCTGGAATCCAAGATGCATGTTGCAACTCAATCCAACGAGACCACGACTACTGATATAATCAGGCTGAGGGAATTCGAGCTATTTCCACAGCTTCTTGAGCTGCTTGCCGGGTCAGTACACGTTCCTTTCATCAATCCCTCGTGTGCATCTGGTAGTAATATTTTAGGGGGCTTTACGTGTAGCTGTCATTTTGCATACTTGCAAATCAGCTTGAAAAAGGTTGGTTGTACGGGCCATGATATGGTATTCTGCCTATGCTCATGCGTAAGCTAGCAATCGAGTACAGTGTAACCATTCTGTGTCATTAAAGTTTACATTCAAGCTGTTGATTGCATAACATAATAAGCATAATTGATCTAGGTATTGCGTTGTGCCAGCAATTGAGTACACATTAGCATGTGTCATTAAAGTTCACATCAGATTTCGGTTGTGTGCCATTAGATTTTTGTGGTTGGACCATGCTGGCTGGAAATTTGAATTATGCTATACCAAAGTATGTATTGATCATCATACAACCATCCTTTTTACATTAAAGTGCGTTCTTGTCCACTTACAGGGTTGAACAAGGATGGGTCAGGAAATTGTTGTCTGAAATCGGCACAAGAACAGACCAGGTGTGCCAATAACCATTATTAGTATTTCCGATCATTATCTATTGCTTGTCTCCATTAAAAAATTGGTTTAGAATACAAATTGGCAGTTGTAAAAAGTGAGACTTAGGTTATTGCCATAGCATCTGGCTTCTCCTATTCCAGATTTGGTTTGTTGGAGAAAAAAACAATATTGTGCTGATTCTTCTGCACCAAAAGTCGCTTGATTGGACGACATGCGAGCTTATTGTGTGATCAGAAGAATATACGTGCGGTTCTTCACATGAATGTCAATGGTCGTTATTTTGGAGGATTGGCATCATATCATTCATGGAGTAAACCTGTTACCCATTTTTGGGGATTTGCTCCCTTCTTAGAATTTACAAGGTTTCAGTGATGAGGAACAGACATCTTCCGTGGATATTTGTCATTCTGAATTTGAACGGTTGGTTTAGTTGTCACTCAAATAATATGAAATTGTGACTTCACTCAAATATGGCAGTACAATGAAACCAGACAAATGCATATTAATAATTCCTATATACAGATTGTTTGCTAGCTATTGAGGGATGCTTGATTACTTTTACCATTCTGTATATCTGAGGCAAAGTCACCTTATTGTGTACATTAGACAAACTTATCAGCACTTGTGACTTTTGCTGGATTCGGCATGGATGAATCCCGATTCTCCGATTTGTTGTATCTGGCTTGTGCTACAAGAGACATGATGACTAAAAATCACTGCATCCTTATCTACTAGAACCTTACTACCAAATTGAAGCAGCTTCTGTGGTGAGGTTTTGTGTGGTTGTGTGTAGATTGGAATTATTATTGCTTTTGCGGAGAGAATTCTCCGATTCTCTCCTTGCAAAGGTGAATTGGTGACATTCATTGCACAGTTGTGGCCTCCCTTGCTGTATATTCGTTAAAAAAAATTGGTGATATTACCCATTCAGTGTGATGCGATGTGATTCTTTCTGGGGTTTCTGATCCTCATGTGACATATTTTGCTATTCTTCATTCACCATCTGATTTTTCTTAGTTTTAGCAGTTTCACTTCATCTGATCTCAACTTTGTGCATGAAATCCTGTAGTAATTGGATGAAGGAAAATCGTGTTATGCTTGTATTCCAAGAGCAGAAATCTTTGTAAATTACAATGCTTACGTATTCCTGGAGAACATTAATCCATCGTATTTCATACTGATATAATTAAGTTTCTTTTTCTTTACAGATTCTAGAAACAACCGTTTTGCCGTTTTTACACTTCTGGAAAAAGTGGCTCAATCGGAAAAAAGAGTAGTAGACTAGCTTAGATGAATTGACGAGATTCTGTAGGTCATCGGTCCTGCACCTCAGTTCATAGCGCGATGCAAGCTGGTTCCTGGTCACGTTTTCGATCTGTTCTTTGAACTCAGCCGTAAGAAGATGCTATTTTGTGCCCAGTAAGTGCCACTACCATTTTCTAGCACATGGTGTTTACATCTTTTCTTTGAAATTTATGTTAGGATCATATAAAGCATATCTAAAATCTGGTGATGCAATTTATCTCTTTTTGGTGGCTGATGGTTGGCACTATTGAAAAAAAGGTCAGATATTTAGTTGACGGTTAGTCAAGGAATGCCACTGCTATCCTATTTAACAAGCTTGTGTGAAGCTCACAGGTTTCACTTACTAATATAGTACGGTGTGTCGCTTGTCGTTGCAGATGTTGCCTACTCTTAGCAAAGATGTTGGTTCTGATCCATGGTGTGTGAGAAGTTAATATCTCGCGCGGTAGACTATCCTCCTTGTCTTGGTGCCATGAATTTCTAGGTTTTATATCAGGTAACTGCTCCTAGATTTTGGTTCTCAATGAAAATCTTATGAGAATTTTGATTCACCTGTCTATGTCATGTTACATGGACTCGTTCATTAGTTGATTTGCAATCTACCAACCATCATCGTACTAATTTTTTTCTTAATAGTCATTTATTGGGATGATGCTGTGTCTTTTTAGTTGAGACAACCATGCAAATTTTGAGAAGCCATTGATCTTTCTTGGTGCAAGTAAGTAATGTATGGTGTTGTGTGTCAAAATAAATAAATAAATAAAAAGTAAAAAACACTTCATTTGTTGCTTTAGAAAAAGGTGTCATGCTATAGAATTCGCACTGTTCAAGTTGGAGCTTATTGTGGTGCCTGGCAAATAAGCCTTTTATTGTTTTAATTCTTTCATTACTTCATCAACTATAGGTAACTTTCTATATTCATGATATAAATAAATAACCATCTCCTCTGGGGATTTTTATCTTTTTGCAGGTACATATTTTGTTACAGTTATGTCCTATCTGCTTCAATATATGTCAAGATCTTGTCTCCATACACCAACCTTTTCTTTGGTCTATGGCTCCTCTATCATTGATAACAAAATTTCGGCATCGGTATTTTCATGGAGACAGATCATGGTGGCCGTAAAAAAAAAAGCAGGCAAAAGCGACATATTATCTTCTGAAACTAAATTTGACTGTAACTAAATGTGTATAGGTCCTGGCCAGCACTATGGTTAAGTTTTTTTTCTAATCGTAAACTAATAAAGCACGAGTTCCTGCAACCAATCTATTCACCTAAAACTTTTCTACTCATCCTCTAAATCTACGGCTGATCTAATCAGGGCCACCGTTCCTAAGCCTTTGGTCGGGAACCTCCCGACCCCTTAATTGTGGGCCCGTAACGTTAGCAAGGCTTGTTACACACAATCACAGTTGTTTTCTTGTTACAGAAGGTTACGAGTGGTGGCATTCGGCAATTTTTTTTGCACCTTTCTTTCATTCTTCCCGCCCGCCTGTCCGCCCACGATTTCCAGCTCTGCTGACTGCTCTTGCCCTTGCTACGCCTTCCGTCGTCAATGTTTCCAAACTTGATGGTGCCGGCGCAAGGACGCAAAGCTCTTGCAAGGGCGGCATCCAGGGACGGCCGCTCCCCTCCCTATCTGCCTTCTAATCTTCCCCCACTTTTCCTTTCTAATTCGATCCTGGAGGTCCTCGATGCTATGGTCTGATCCACGATGGGATTATTCATGGTGATATCGGGGCGAGATTCCATGTGCACGATAACATACCTCGGCTTCTTTTACCGCCGTGCTTAATTCTATCTTAATTTGAACATTTATAACAAAAAATATGACATGAGTCTTAAAGAGAGGTATGTATATTCAAAGGTGAACTTTTCATCAAAATAGAGGAAGCATGACTATCTCGTCGTGACGAACCAACAAAAGAATGCAAATCATGAGTGGGGTCCAAGTAAATGGGGTTTCTTCAAACCGAGATATTCATGTGGTTCACAGCAAAGTATTGAGTTGCTTTGGTTGCAGGATACAAGTTTTATTGGAGTAAAAATTACACTTACCAAAAATGTCAGAAAAAATATGTATCACATTGTATATTATAATGTGATTATTTGAATAATATAATTATATATTTTATTATTGTTTTTTACTGTGATGTCACAACCACCTCAAACTATGTCGTGTTGACAAATATTCGCGTGTGCGTGTCGCACATGCATTGTAACTAGTTAAAGAAATCCAAGAGTTAGGACTGCTGTGTAAAGTTAAAATAAATACATAGATCAGGAGACACACTTATGCTTAGGAAACATGACCTAGAAAACACCAAGATGTTATCGGTATGCAACAGAAAGAAACTTGGGACGATAAGGACAAAATCAGCAGACCATTCAACAATCCTATGATTTCTTCCATGCTTAGGATGATGGGGTTCATTAAAGTTTGAAGAATTGCCGCTAGCTGCTACAGCCCAAGCATCAAGCTGTGTAGATGCAGATCGGTGCATGGTGAGAATAGGGGGATGGGTTGTCTGCTTCACTCATCGATCGGGAGGAGGAGAAATTTATATGAAGTAGTGCAGATGCCAACTGAAAGAAAATAATGGCCTCGGATTAATTGTGGTCTTGACTGAGCATAATCCCATCAGTTGCAAGAGGGTACGATGAGGGAAAAGAGCTCCTAATTCGATGGACCGTTTTATTCAAAAGTTGCATGTAGGAATGAATGAAAGAAACTGAAGCCATCATATACGACTGAATGCAGGGTAGAATAATGCATTAAAAAAGGTGTAATGAATGGATATAAATTGCATCATTGGTGATAATAGAGAGTAATGCTAGCCAGTACGCTAGCCATGATGGTGCTAATGAAGAACCTGTCTGTTAAGTTGGCAGGTGTTGCCGCTTGAGGTGGAGATGGAGTGAATTTAAATGAACGGCTAGATGGGATTCAAAGGGCACGATCAGACGGTGGAAACAAAAAAGATGATGTGGCTGCATGAGAGTTGAGAGAAATAGGAGTTAATGACTTGTAGTGGTTGCACTTATAAAGAATACTAGTTGATAACCCCGCGTGTTGCTGCGGGAATTCATATATGATTACACATCTAGAGTGGAAAATAACATAAAAAAATGTCACATACTTTGTAAATGGATTGATAACTATGAGATATAATATTTTGGTCACAGTTCACAAAAACCGTGGAAATTTTGCATCCTTTCTTGTAGAAGTCTCCACGATTTGGCCCACAAAAGTTATCAAAGGGGCAGGGAACATTAGTAGAGGGGAAAGAATATCAACCTTGATAACAAACCACGTGCATCTAAAACTGCAGATCAGATATCTGATTACAGTGAAATGGTCGACTCACGTAAAAACAAAATCAAACAGAGCTGCCGAAAAGTGTGGGAAAATTAGATGTCCATGATAATAGGGTACTCATGCAGAGTAAAATTTTGCCAAGCAAAATTGCAAATAATGAACACACTAAAGTGGAATCGATATATCCTGCAAACAACTTTGATGTCAGAATTCACAACGCATCCAAAAAAGTGAAAATGTTGGAATCCTAATAACTACATTAGTGGGGACAGTTTATCTAAAGCTAGCAATGCAATATAGACCGGAAGAAGTAAAAGACCTAAAGCTATTAGGAAGAGGAATTGGGAGGAAATGATTTGAAGTAGCAGCCTGTCATCATTGTTGGAGACCTTGCAGTGTAGTCTATGAGAAATCCACCACTTGCTTGCAGTTGATCTGCGCTTGGCCACTGACATGGAAGCTCCAGCTAGGGTGAATCCTGTAGCAGCTGTTCCATATCAAGCCACTGCTGCTTTCTTGGGTTGAAAGTAAGAGATTTTCCAAATGATTATGCATGGAATGGAGTCATCTTGGGTCGCTGCTACCCAGAGATTCATGCTTCTGTTATCACATCGAAGCAGGGAACAAAACAGAGGAATTGGAGCAACGAAACGATCCACAATCAAATCATGGAAGTAAAAGAACATGCTTTAGAAGAATGCATATGGGTTTGGCCATTTAGTTGGAATTAGGAGCGTGATTTGTGATTGGTGATGCTCGGGGTCTGCTGAACTGGGAGGATGCGTAGTCTTTATAGGAATGCTTGAGCGGAGTCGTTGAGTCGACAGTCATTAGCGGAGAATTAAAGCCATCAATTACATTGGCCTCTTCATTGCATAAGGGTGGTGGGACAACGGTGAATTATGAGGTATGATGGCAGGAGTTTCAGTAGCCACTCTTCTTCGGAATAATTTATGCACGAAGTAAAGAAATGGGCAGGAAGGTAATAAGATTGGCGTCAAGATGTCCAGGGGAAGCTCTGGTTAGACGGTTGGGATGCATTGTAAACTATGATCTGACGGATGAAAATTTTCAGATGATGTGGCTCAATGTGAAAGCAGAGAAATAGCAATTAAAAATCCTTAGTTGGTTGCACTTATAAAGAAATAGTAGATATAGATTTTGTTTTT